>VWYK01098048.1:27494-45270 GCA_013399775.1 Semnornis frantzii
AAAAAAAAAAAAAAAAAAACAAAAAAAAAGCTGTATTGAAGAGGGTTGCATAAAAAAAAAAGCTGAAGAGGGCTGCATCCTTCAGTCTCCACACCACCTGAAGAACACCACGGGTCCTTCTTTCCCTGATGGGATGCATAACCCCCTGCTCTATGCAATATGCTTGAAAAGAAAGGAAAAAGGACAACTTTGTCCACACTATATTCCCATTCAGGTTTGGGAAATGAGCTGTTGTAGGCCATCTCAACACTGAGAAATCCTTCTGAGGCTGCAGAAAGAGCTGTAGGAGAAGGTACTGAGTTCAGCAGAAGGGCTGATGCAGGAAAGATGATTAAAAAATGAAGAGTGCACAGCTTGACACTTCCCAGAGACTGCAAGCTTGGGTTTTCTGTTCTGAAAGCTAACTGGAGGTCTGAGTTAACTCACACTTTGTCACTTTGATGATTACAGCCTGAACAGAAGTGCAAACCATGACATATGCAGCCATGGGAGGAATAAACCTGTGTCCTAATGGCAATGAGAGGGACAGCACTGAAGGGAAATAAGGAACATGACAATATGGACTTCATGCAGTCCAGACAGCAACCGAGACCTGGGCTGCAGCAAGAGCAGCAGGGCAAGGGAGGGGATTCTGCCCCTTTGCTCTGTTCTCCTCAGACCCCACCTGGGGTCCTGTGTGCAGTTCTGGAGCCCCCAGCACAGAAAGGACATGGAACTGTTGGAGTGGGTCCAGAGGAGGCCATGAAGATGCTCAGAGGGCTGCAGAAGCTTTGCTATGAGGACAGGCTGAGAGAGTTTGGGCTCTGCAGCCTGGAGAAGAGAAGGCTTCCAGGAGGCCTTGGAGTGGCCTTCTGGTATCTGAAGGGGGCTACAGGAGGGCTGTGGAGAGACTATTGACAAGGTCTTGCAATGATAAGAGAAGGAGAAATGGGTTTAAACTGGCAGAGGGGAGATTTGAACTACATGTTAGGAGGAAGTTCTTTGCAGTGAGGGTGATGAGACACTGGCACAGGTTGCCCAGGGAGGTTGTGCAGCACAGAGTCACCCAATGTGATCAAAGATGTTCAAGGCCAGGTTGGATGAGGCCCTTGAGCAACCTGTTCTAGTGGGAAGTGTCCCTGCCTACGATGAGCTTTGAGGTCCCTTCCAACCTAAATCATTCTATGATTCTATGAAAATGGTCTGAGCAGATCCTTTAACTACTTCTAAGCAATTAAGTGCTGTTCTAATGGAAGACTCAGAAAGACTTTCTCAGACTGGTAAGATTAGGCTAAATGCCAGTCTCATAAAGAAAGCTGCAGCAGCAGTGTGCACCTGGGACTAGAACAGAGAGAACGAGCCAGGAAGCATCTTTTTGGGTGGATTTAGACACAAACATAATTTTGCAACTCAAAAGATCAATATTTATAAAGGTAAATGCTTATAAATTTCTTCCTGGTGGAGAGCCAATTTTCTGAGAGAAACACACAACTTACTTGACTCTAAAGCTCTGAGCTAAAAACGAAGATGGAAACAATTCAGCAGTATCAATCAATGTGCAAGAACAGCTCCAACTGTCAGGGAGTGTGCAATGAAATAAAAATTTTAGTCTCTCTTTTCCTCCAAAGTCTCATTAATGAAAAATTACATAACACTGTTGCATAGGAGACAGGAAAAAAAAACCCAACCCTGTGACTGAAATTGGCATTGATTCTCTCAACTTAGCAACGTTGTACTTGACTTAACACTTGAAATTCACAACTTACCAGAGCCACTGGTGCTTCATCAAGAAGTTACTGCAAAGCAATGCATGTATTTAACTTCCTCAAAATAATAAACACCTCACAGAGCCACAGAATGTCAGGGGCTGGAAGGGACCTTCAAAGCTCATCCAGTCCAACCCCCTGCTAGAGCAGGAGCACCTAGACCAGATCACACAGGAACACATCCAGGCAGGTCTTGAATATCTCCAGAAAGGGAGACTCCACAACCCTCCCTGGGCAGCCTGTTCCAGGGTTCTGTCACCCTCACAGGGCAAAAAATTCCTCATCATGTTTAAATGACACTTTCTATGCTTCAGCTTCCACCCAGTGCTCCTTGTCCCATCGCTGGGCATCACTGAGCAGAGCCTGGCTCCATTTGCCTGGCACTCACCTTAACATATTTATAACCATTGCTGAGGTCACCTCTCAGTCCCTCCCAGCAGCACAGCCCCAGCTCCCTCAGGCTCTCCTCATAACAGAGTTGTTCCCTGCCCTTCATCATCTTTGTGGCTCTCCACTGGACTCTCTCAAGCAGTTCTATGTCCCTCTTGAACTGGGGAGCCCAGAACTGGACACAGTACTCCAGATGTGGTCCCACCAGGGCAGAGTAGAGGGGCAGGAGAGCCTCTCTCGACCTAACCATAGTCCTTCTAATACAGCCCAGAATGGCATTGCCCCTCCTGGCCCCCAGAGCACATTGCTGGTTCATGGTCACCTTCCAATCAGCTAGGATCCCCAGATCCTTTTCCCCTTTGCTGCCTTCCAACAGATCAGTCCCCAGCCTATACTGATCCCTGGGGTTGTTCTTCCCCAGGTGCAAGACTACACTTGCCCATGTTGAATTTCATTACATTTCTCCCTGTCCACCCCTCCAGCCTGTCCAAGTCTGGCTGAATGGCAGCACAGACTTCTTCCACACTCCTTTGTGTAAGGAGGGTAGCAACCACTGTGGTTCCATTTTGCTGACCTCTCTAAGAGAGCCACCAGCAGCATTCCCACTACAGGGATGCCTCACTGGACTTAAACCACATCTCAGCATCATCACCACCAGATGAAATCTGCTTTGCACTAGGAACTACTAATGGCAAAGAATTGGAAGCTACCAATAATTTCCACTCACCAACTCCTTTCATTATGAAGGTGCTGCACAAACAGTAATTAATTTAGTCTCACAATACCCCTGTGAGGTAGCTGATTTCTATCAGTCCTACTTTACAGCTGGGAAAACTGAGGGACATACAGGAGCTTGCCCAAAGCCTGGTACAGAATCCAGCCCAGGTGCCTGACACCCACCTTCTGTTTCTTAGCCATCACCTCACCCTTCCTCACTGACAAAATCAGCTGCAATGTGACCAGTTCTGCAGATGCTTGTGCACACCTGTGACTATACACAGGAACAGCTTCATGGTGCTGCAGACACCTATCAGGTTTTTAGATATCTAAGAGATAAAACGCTAAGGCATCATGGACATAGTTCAAGAAATCCGAAGCCTAGCACTAGTGAGACTTTTCATTTCAAGATAAACCAAGACATCAGGAATGGGAACATGGCAATGGGATTGTCTCAGTTTTAAAATCATTCATTTTAAGGCTCTTTTTGCCAGGGAATCAAAGGTTTCCTTTATTATCCACTGGGTAGCGTAGATTTTGAGCAACACTGACATCTCCTTAGAAAACAGTGGGCTTGAGACATGAGAAACCAACCCCATAGGAATGCTGCATGAATCAAATTAATAAGCATCAAAAAAAACAGGATTCCAGGCACTGTGTTGTGCTGAGTGTTAATTAGAGTAGCGAGCGGTTAAAGATTCTGCAGTGATCCAGAAGAGCCCTGTTAGGGAGGCAAATCCCCTGTGCTAGAAGCAGAAAAGCAGCTGCTAAAGCACAAGGTACTCGTGACCTGGTTCCTGCAGTGCCCTTTGCCCATCAGATGAACCATGGCAGAACAACCTCAAGCTACAACTTCCATCCCACCTCTTGTTCACGAGGCTGAGCCACCACTCACTCACCCTACAGAAATACCCCACCTCAGAGCTGTCTCACAGGACCAAGTGAGCTGCGTGCAATGCTATCTCATTCTCTGCTCCAGCTCATTTCCACGAGAGAAAGCATGAAGAGCTGGTGAGGAGGGAAAGCCTCCGGTGCCACAGTCCCGAGAGCTTGCAGTGCACAGCATGTTTGGAATTTGCACCTCTGCTCAAGAAGCTCAGGCTCAGAGAGCTGTAAACCCCTGGCTTCCTCCTGCCTGACAGGCAACAGGCAGCTGGAGCACTGCTTCTCTGTACATGAGCTTGCACAGTACTCCACAGCCCCAGGTGTAGCCATTGTAGGACAAGTTTTCAGAATCCTCACTTTACCCCTGGTGCCTAGTTCCTTGCAGTAAATTCATAATCTGGATTTTCTTGTGCTTTACACACACATCCTGGGGGGTCTGAGAGTGCCCACAGCACTGCACCGAATTCCCACGTCCCCCTCCACTGCACTGGATGGCAGCTTGCTCTGAGATATCCACAGCTACATGGAGGAATGACTTTGAACCCAGTTCTTTTCTGCTTTCCAGCAGTCAGCATTTTCTGTTTGCTTATGCACAAAGATGCAGTTAGATACCTGTCTCCTCCTTCAGCAAGGGGGTGTGTGAGCTTCCCACTGGCATCAGCACGACATTCACTCAGCAAACAGCTGTTTATTCTCTGTCCAAGGCAAGAAGTGACTCTGTGGTTTCTGAGAAGCATCCTAAGCCCAGGCAGCTGTGACACAGAGGACGCCAGCTAGTTAAACTCATCACACCACTGCCTGTTTCCTGCATGGTTCCATAAACCACTAGGAAATGGCCAGCAGGATGTGGGTCCACTGCACTGTTGTTCCCTAGGGATGCAGGGGTCTGGACTAGGAAGATGACCCAAGTGACAGAGTTGGGATTAAGGGAGCTTTTCCACAGGCAGCTCTTTCAGAAGCCCTCCCACCACCAGCAGTGGTAGGGACCGGGTGACGCCCTGTGGTGACAGAAAGGCAACATGAACACCTACATCACCTGCCATCCCCATGGCCCCCTTGGATTGCCAGGCCAATCCAAGTGGAAAAGGTCAGCACAGAGTTTGTCCCCTGCTGCCTGCAAGGGCACACAGCCAGGGAAAACCCCAAGGACAGATGTGGGTGGGCAGGGGGTGGTGGTGTGCATCCCAGCTCTGCCTGGAGGAAAGGTGCCACCTACTCAGCACTGCCCTCCTGACAACAATCTTAGAACAATCACCATGTAAACAAAGGGCCTTGGAGGAGGCATCTCTGGGAAGTTAAGAAGAGGCAGGACACCAGCATAGGCAGAACTCATCCAGCAGCTGCCATTGGTCTGGAGCTGCTGGCTCAGGACACAGACGGAGAGCGACTGCACTGACTGTCCACAAGTGAAGGCACCTGGTCTGGAGAGAGCATCCAGCTGGTGGTTCCGTTTCACATGGGGTGGGACTGGGGGAGATACTGGTGCTGAAGGTTTGTCAGGACTTGCTAACAATACAAGAGCATTATCCTATATTATGAGATACCTTAACCACCACTTTAATCCACAGAAGGGCCTAAGCCTAAGTTCATTAGATTGTCTTACACATGTTTAAGTTAAGAGCTGATATGGACTAGGAGTGCATTCATCTCCTCGCTCGGTCCTCTCCCAGCACAGAAACACTTGGCCTCCTAAAAACCTGTCACCGTGATCCACCAACCATCTGGTCTGGTCTAGTCACTTGTGTAAAAAACACTTTTTTTAGGGCTGAAAAGTCCCAGACTTCTGATGAATACCTCCATTAAAAATATAGTTAAAAAGTTACAGTTGATCCTTCTAAAAATAAACATAAAGAACTAGAGCGTATACAGAAGAGAAAGAAGGTGGCATTGAAGGTGCCTAGGGCTACAGGTTTGCTATCACAGCTTGAGTTTCCATCGTGACAAGTTCTCAGGCCATGGAGAGAAACACAGAACGAATTTTTCTTCTCCCTTGGTACCCGACGATGAACCTTTTTCTCCACGGGACTGATAAGAACCTTCCTCTCCAGCAGCAGTTACAGTCAGATTTGCCATTTTGTGACATCACCAGGGAAAAAGAAATCGCTATAGAGAAGAGTCTGTCGCGTTTTGTGTTGAGCTGTGACTATCAGCTAACCAGGTAGCTGTGCATCTCTCGGGAGTTGATGCTCAAAACCACGCCTGAGTGATTGCCTGGGGAAATACAAAACAAAAGGCCAGCGTTAGTGCATTGCAGTCACTTCACACCACATCCCCTTTCTATTGCAAGTCAATCACATACAGAAAGTGGCTTTATCAAACCACAGGCCCGGTGAAGGTTGGTGCAACAGCTCCCTGTACCTACAGCGTACTTTGGCACAAAGCTTTTGGTCATGGTGGTGAATTGGTGGCGAATTCCTAGGGTTTCTATCCCAGTGACAGCAAAAGTTGGTTCCCTTTGTGGCTTAAAAAGGTGTAGTTGTCTGGAGGGGTGCAGGTGAGGGAGGAGAATGGAACCTGAGGCATCCATTCGACATGCCACTGACCTGGGACTGGACACTGACCGGCATCAGCAATAAGGGAACTCTGTAGCTGTTCAAGTTGCCACTTCTCCCAGAAGGAGTCACTGCAAGGTAATGGTGTTGAGGAGTCCCAAGGTGGGGGTTGCGATAAAGTAGGCAACATAAAATATATAGAAAACAAAAAAAGTGGATGGGTGAGTCTGGAAATACTGTACTGTGGAAATTCAAAAGTTATGAGAGAACAAACAGAACCCCAGGCCTGTAACTCCCTGCTGCGCACGGAGCCGAGGCTGCTACTGACAGCTCCCACCAGGCAGGCAGAAAGCTCTCCAGAACTAGAAGGGGTCTCCATAGCATTGGAACCTTCTGCAAATCAGAACTTAGTATCAAGCAGGGATTATAACAGGTTTCGTACTCTAGCCAGATAAAATAGGGGAGTATCATTAAGGGGCATATTTCCTTGGCAGTACTGAGCAATACTGGAGTTAGTGGGAAGTACTGCAAGTAAGAAAACAATGCTGAGAGGGGAAATGGGGTTTTAAGTCTTAAATAAAGTCTTGTGTCTAAAACCTGCACAGTAGCTGACAAACACAGATGATTATGATCCACAGAAATGAACTCTTTATGTTCTGGTGGAAGTGCTGCTGCTGCTGCAGCCTGGCAGAAGCACAAATCACCTCGAGATCTGCATTTGCTAACTGCCTCAAGTTTCACATCAGAACATCATGATCTTGCACTCTTTAACCCTAATAATGCTCTGCTCAGATAGAAGATTTATTTATCTATCTCCAAGCAAGGAGTGCAGGGCAAGCAGAGATTATTTCTGAATGTGTTACAAAGCAGGGCAGCATTTCTCTATTCCACCATCCCAAGCTACCTTAGATAAATAGGCCATGAGGGATTTTCTACATTAAAGGAAGTTGTGCTTTTGTACATTATTAGAGATGTTTGAATGCTCCAGTTTAATAGGCTTTTCTGCAAGGACTTTGTTAGCATTCATCTTTCTCCTCTAAAGACCCTGGAGATGAGTTGATCAAACAATTTTAATACAGACTTCGTTTTGCCAGGGTTGTTTTTGGAACTAACCCTGGTACAGTCATGAGTGCAATCAAGGTCATCTTGCAAAGTGAATGAAAGCCCAGTGATAGTCATACACAAAGGCTGTCAAAGAGAAGACACAAATAAACAAAGCAAAGCGAGAGGCTGGATTCTTTCCTTGCATTCAAAGCTAACACCTCCAAGAACCGAGAAGGGGCACACGGTTAAGACACTGACAACAAAAAATAGAAGTAAAACTCAAGATAAAGAAAAAGTCTTCTGCTGAAGTCCTGTCCTGCCTCAGGCTCCCTCCTGTTGCACGCGTTCATGAAGCCATTGCAGCTGCCTGTTACACCATGCTGCTAGAAATCCCAAAGGCTTTGGGGTTGTTTATTTTCACAAAACATATAGAAATGGATCTGGGGAGCTTTTTTCCATTATCCTGTATTTTTCACTGTGGCCTGAAAGGAGCCTGAACACGATGATAAATTTTACAAGAAATGAACTTTATGGACCAACACTCCATGTTACATTGGAAAGAACCTCAGGGTGCCAGGATATGCACTTCCACCTGATACTGAAAACCTTCTGTGCAGCTCTTTTCCCTCACGGGTTCCTTAAGACCACCCCTTGGATACTAGACAGTTGTCAGCTAAAGTAGGGAAGATTTATGACACTTTTTACAGAGAAATAAATGGGATTTTCCTAGAAATGAAAACTTTAATTGCCACTGGAACACGATGGCAAATGTAGCAATGGACCTAGTCACAACACACCTGCAATCATGAGAACGCAGACTCTACAAATCCTCCTGGCCTCAGCTCAATGTTTCACTAACTGGGGGTATTTTTGAGTCAATTCAGCTGTGAGCTATCACATCCTGTTCTACCAAACGCAGTTTCTCTCGGAAATTGTCCAAGCAAGACTCCTGACACTGAACTGTACTCTGCCTGTGCTCATGCTCTACATAGCACATCATCCACGCGCCTGTAGCACGTGCAAGCCAGAAGGCAACTGAGATAATCCTTTGTGAGTGGTGCACTATCTGCTGCTTCCTCAGACTGAGGAGAAAAAGAAAGCAAGCCAAAAAAGCAAACAAACAAAACAAAACAAACACCCGAAACGAAAAACCCCAAACAAAAAAGTTAAAATCAGTTACTTGTGACAATGTACAAACTAAAAATGAAGTTACCTCTTGCGTTCCCTAGCGTTTGAGAGTCCAGATCATCATCAATAAACTCCTCACCCTGGATGATGTTCTGGGTGTCCTCACTGTGATTAACAGGGCTTGTCATCTCCTGCTCTTTTTCATTGTGCATCTGGGCGTAGACATTTCTGCCTGGAAGTTTCCTACATCAGAGAGAGGGAGAGAAAGTTTTGTGATGGAGTTCCCTCATGTGGTGTGCACACTGGCATCAGAGCAGAACTCCAGCAGAGCAAAGTCATTCCAGAATCACAACACAGCACCAACCCTTCTCTTCCTTAATTTAGTGTTCACAACCTAAACTTCTCAACTCCTTACTCCCAGTCACAGGTTTATGGATCTGCCTTGTTATAATGTTCATACCAGCACACTGAGTATCAGTTTCTGACTAAGACTGACAGACAATGAGCAGTCCTGAAAAAAACCCAAACGTTTACTAAAACCACAGAAAAACTATTTGAAGAACTCAAGCAATAGAAAGGCCCAGCAAGCATTCACTCCTGGTTTCTTCACAATCATTAATCTGGGTCGCAAACATCATTACAGTTCTCTGGTGAAGTGGGCTGACACTGCAGGCTGACAGCATTTCATATTCTATCAGGTTTGAGGAGAAAGAAGTAGGAGAAAAGCAGGAAACAGGGAATGAAAAGTGAGTAGGGAATGAAGAACCAAGAGGCCAAGACCAAGGGGTAAGGTGTAAGGAGGTAAACAGAATCAATAAGGGCAAAGAAGACAGGGCAGGTTGGTGAGGTTAAGTGGGCAACACTGAACAAGACAAAGGGCAAAGTCTGGGCCAGCACTACTGAGAACTGCTGAACTGAACAGGAGTCCCTAGAGCAGACAGCATTGAATTAATTCCTTCAGAATCACATTATTAAATGCCTTTATCAGCTCTCCTGAACAATTAGCACCATGGCTCAGGCTGGGAGGCTTAAGACTTAATATTGACAAAGAGTTCTTAACTAGATTAACTTAAGTTAGACATTGTAAAATCAAAATCAGTAAGCAGGAACTTCTAACCCCGAAGCAGAACGTATGGTTCAAACACTTCTTGAGAGCCACACCCTTTGCCACAGCTGCAGTCACCTATGATCTGCCTGGACACCTAAGGACATCCTCTCCTAAGCACCAGGCAGACATTTCTGATTAGGGAGCTGCAGGTTGTGAGGTTTGCTTCCTACACTGCAAGAAGCAGTTTGGCAGCTTGATCAGCATGACAGTAGATCACGGCTGTCAAAGTCTCTGCTTAAACACAGATTATTGCCACAGGCAGGCAGTGAGAAGAAAAGAGAAAATTGGTTTGAACTGCTGAGGTTAAGCTGTGGTTTCTTCTGAGCTTCCTTAGACAGTGAGAAAATAGAAAAAGTGACATTAATTTTTAGGCATCTAAACACAAGCACCTTCTGTTCCAAATTCTGGCAGCAGTTTGATGCCTGGATAAATACATAGGTTGCTCTGTTTCCTCCAGGCTTTTGAAGTTGACCTGTCTTTCCAGTGACATTTCAGAGGAGAGGCTCTTTACCAGGTGGCACCATTCTTAGCTTGAGATGAAAGTTACTGCATCAGACCAGTTTGAACTGCATCTTCTAGTGCACCAAAGTACTTAGGATAAACAGAAAGTGCTGAATAATGCAAGGTGACTAAGGAGGAGCTCTGGATCTCCTACCTGTCATGTTAGCTGTCCAAGAGGTTTGTCATAGAATGTCAGGGGCTGGCAGGGAACTCGAAAGCTCATCCAGTCCAGCTCCACTGCCAGAGCAGGATCACCTAGAGCAGATCACACTGGAATGCATCCAGATGGTTCCTCAATATCTCCAGAGAGGGAGGCTCCACAACCTCCCTGGGCAGCCTGTTCCAGTGCTCTGTCACCATCGCAGTGAAAAAACTTCTTCCTCAGGTTCACATGGGACCTCCTATGCCTCAACTTCCACCTATCGCCCCTTGTCCTGTCACTGGGCATCACCAAGAAGAGGCTGGCTCCATCCTCTTGGCACTCAGCCCTTGCATATTTATAAACATGATTGAGGCCACCCCTTAGTCTCCTCCTCTCCAAGCTAACAAGCCCCAGCTCCCTCAACCTCTCCTCATAAGGAAGATTTTTGACTTCCTTAATCATTTTTGTGGCTCTGTGCTAGACTCTCTCAGGCAGCTCCCTGTACTTCTTGAACTGGGGAGCCCAGAACTGGACACAGTACTCCAGATGCAGCCTCACCAGGGGAGAGTAGAGGGGAAGGAGAATCCCCCTCAACCTACTAATAGACCCCAGAATGGCATTACCCTTCCTGGCCACAAGAGCACACTGCTGGCTCATGGCCATCCTTCCATCCACCAGGACTCCCAAGTCCCTCTCCCCTTGCAGCTTGACATGCACACACAGATATCTCTATAGGCTGTACACAGACAGAGACAACATTAAAAATATAAGTTCAAGGATTTTGTCCCAATATTCAAAATAAGCACAAAGAAAAGTATCTGATCACTCATGCTCGTTTCTAGATCCTGGGGAGCATGGAGTGAGTAAAAGAGGTACACCCAAATGCAAAGGGCAAGCATGGAAGGAGGTCTGATGGCAGCTCTGCTATCGTAACCACTTCAACAAGCCCGAGGGCTCCTCCAACACTAACACACAGCACCAAGCCTTGCACCACTCTTCTTCCAGTAACTGGATGGAAAAAGCCACAGGAAGTTTGACCAAGAGTTTGATACCAGCAATACAAAATGGAAAGCACATTTGGAAGAAGAGAGAAGCAGATTATGCCATAGCTCCTTGTGGGGGGGGGGGGTCTACCCTTCAGCTGCGGAGTGCATGTGCTTCTCATCCATCACTGCAGACAATTACCTCTGCTGAGCTGCACTCCATGGTTTACATTTTTAGTTCCTTTTGTTTTCTCTGCAGCATTTTATTTCAATCGTGAAGAAGAAGAAATATTCATGCCTGCTTTGAGGACCATAAAAATAGGAACTGGAGCCTTAATTCTGCACAGAACTCCTAACACACATCACAGCTTTCAGCAGGCCCTCTAGGTCCCACACCTTTTACAAGGCATTCTAGAAAGTGTTTTTTTCCCCTCCAGTGTATAATCACAAATTCTAATCAGTTCATATCTGAAACCCTTTGCACTTAATGTTCAGCAGGAAGGAACATCAGGAGGTGCATGAGATATTGATTCCCACTCACTTAAACTCTCCAGTTTATTTGGTTTTCAGTTCCCTCCCCGCAGAGCCAATATTCACTGGCCTTTATGCAACTCCATTTATTTTCCAGAGGTTTGATTAAGATCCTCTTGTAGCAAGAGCAGGAAGGTATTCACGTGGCAAAATGCATGGGATAATGCAGCTTTCTCTTGGAACTTAAAACAAACTTAAACAAAACTAATAACCCATTAAGCACAACACTTTCTTGAGGTGCTGTTTGGATTAATGTGCAGATGACTGACTTCTTTGTGCTTTAAGCTGCTCCTGATTTACTTGCCTCTTTCATTTCAGAAATCTTCTCTGCATGCTACCACTTTGATTTCTGAGGAAGGTTTTATGAAATATTATGGATCATTAAATTAGTGCCTGTTTTTTTCATAACTAAATGGCATGGATTGGGACTAAACTTGCTCTCATGGAACATAAAAGTAGTATAAGTAAGGTGGGGAAGAAAGAAAGCTTTTCTTCAGGGACTGAAAATGAGATAGTGAGGCAATGAGGCAGAAAGATAATACAGTTCTGCTCCAGATTGTGGGAATGACCCAGGAGGGGGTTCATTTACCAAAAGTGGCACTTGCCAGTAGTGAGAAGAAAAGGAGTAGATACAAAATGGTGTAAATATGGCCAAAGCAGGTTCACAGTGATTTGTAAAAACAACACTGCAGCTCTAAGTGCGTGGCAGCAGTTTGCATACAAGTGAAGAGCTGAAGATTCTCCTGCTACTGCTAACTGTTCTTAACCAGCTCCAACACCTAAGCTGGGAAGCCAACTCTGCCTGGCTGCTCTAATATCCTGTTGTTATACAGAAGTAAAAAGCAAGAAAAGGATGATTTCAGATCTTCCACTAGTAACATGATGATTGTAAGGCAGCTTTGATGTGGCTAAAAGACAACATTCCTTTCCCCCACTTGGCCTGGTGCAGACACTGCCATTGGCCTTCTCTAGACTGTTGCCCAGGACCCCACATCACAGAAACTTGCTCTGAAAGGATGAAGAAATCTTTTCTGGATGGCAATTTGAAAGCCACAAAAAACCAAAAACATTGTTTCAAAGGGAGTGGAAGAAGTGTGTTTTTACTGAGCCAAATTTAGTAATGATGGTATGGAATAAAAAAAAATAATATATGCAGCTCCCAGATCTGCATTAAAAAATAAGATTTGATTTCTCAAAAATATTTTCCAGCTGCTTCATATTGTTCTGGTCAAAAGAAGCAGCTGTAGCTCATTGTACTTGGATGCTTAAACAACTGAAGCATACTCCTGAGTATTGTAACACATTGCCTGAGGCATCAGATAGGTGATTTCTATGCTCAGAAAGCAAAAGCAAGGAAAAGGCAAATTGTTCTTGCTTGCCCACCATCCACACTCACTGTCTGCACTGCCTCTTGTGCCACAGCCAGGTTTGGCAGCTCTGGGGCTGCCATGCTGAAAATCTCCCCCCCAAAGTATCTAAACCAATCTTTGCACCTCTGTGGTGTATGACTGGAAAGAGTTTTTTAAAGACATCCATGTTTTTCCTTTGACCTTTAGTTCCGTTCAAGGTCCTTCACCAGTTTGCTTCCTCTTCTTTAGCCACACTCCAGCACCTCAGTGTTCCTCCTGTAGTGAGGGGTCTAACACTGAACCCAGGACTTGCAATACTTGCAGCAGCTGTGCTGCACACAGGAGCAGAGGGCAGTAGTCTTCCTCACAGTGCTTAGAATCATAGAATGGTAAGGTTGGAAGGGACCTCAAAGATCATCTAGTTCCAACCCCCTGCCATAGGCAGACACCTCCCACTAGCACAGGTCACAATACAGCTTCAGTATTTGGATTAGGGCACATCAGAATCAATGACAGTTCTGATTATCCAACAGAGTCCACAATTTTAGTTTTGATTAGAGTGGTGGGAAATTACACAGCTTTAATCTTCTCTTTCTAATGAGCATTCCTTCAGGAGTGAGGAGACAGCCTTGGTTTCCACTATGCATACAACAAATCAGCCCAAATCCCATTACCTCTGTACAGATTTGCCTCTGGTTTTCCCCTACCCCCTTATTTACTTAGATAAAACACTCCTCTAGTTTCCTGTATATGAGGCATCTGACACAGTCTTGCTTTTCCAGGATTGGTTCCTTTAAGATTAATGCTCTCCCCAAATAATTCTGTGAGCTCATTGTGATGAACAACAAGTTTTAGCACCGGATATTGCAGTTCTCAAACACTGAGAGAGAGAACAGGAGCAGCAAGTTCCATCATAGCTGTCCTTATTGCCCTGAAAGATTCACAGAAGAGAGGCAGCAGTTTGGTGTCCAATACCCTGTCAACACCACCTTTCAGCAGCAGGCAATTCTGCCTTATAAAAATGGGTGTAAATCAAGACTCAAGGTTTTATGACATGAACTTCAGAAACCATCCAGGCAGGGAGGGCAGGTGTGAACAAGGGGCCTCAGCACCCAGGAAGCATTGGGCAGTTTGGGCAGGTTTCCCCCATTTCCTATCCAATCTCTACTGTGGTCTACACAAAAGCCTGCTGTTTTCTCTTCACTTTTCATCACAAGCCCTGAAGAGTGGCAGTGCTTGGTGAAAAGGGATGGAATACTCTCACATAACCTCCCTGCCAAGGCAGTCACTGCAAACCAGTCTTTCCACCTTGCATCTTGCCATGTATCAATCTTAAGAACTGCCCCGTCCTTTGGGCCAGCAAAGAGACAGAATAGTCCAAGGCAATCTTGCAGACCACCTGCTTTGCCTGTGCTCTGATGCCAACTGCAAGTCCTGGAGACCCAATTAGTGCAGTGATGAAACCATGACTAATAAACATTCCTCTGTCTTGGGGAAAAGAAAGAGTTTTAACTCTTCCAAAGCAAGTATCTGACTAACAGCTCACATAAGTGAAAGCACCAAATGTCTTCCACCTCCTCCTTAACTTTGCCAACCCCACATAGAAGCTAAGGACAGTAGCAACCTTTCAGCACCTTATCCATGTGTGTAATTTTATGTGCCAATAATTCCTATTTATCTTTGCATGTGGTGGTTGGGTTACCATAGAAGCACAGAGTGGCAGGGTTTCAAGGGACCTCTGGAGATCACCCAGCCCAAGATCTCTGCTACAGCAGGTTCACCTAGTTCAGGCTGCACAGGAATGTGTCCAGGCAGGTTCTGAAAGCCTCCAGAGGACAGTCCACAACCTCTCTGGTCAGCCTGCTCCAGGGCCCAGGAAGTGTTCCTGCTGAAATTACCTCCTACAATGAATGGGTTTTGCTCTAGGGCATTCTTTCAGCAAATTAATTTTTAATACAAGGCATATAATATTGACAAGCTGCCTTTGTGCTCAGAACTTGCAGCCTTTCTATCTATAAAGGACATCCAGTTTCATAGCCTCGGTCCCTATGGATCACTTTGTAAACTTACATACTGGCTGTGCTGACTTTACAGCGACTGTATTCAACAGTAAGTACTCCATGGGGACCCAGCATTTCACTATCCATCTTCATAAACACAGCAAAGGCTTTTAAAAAGGGATTAAAGAGTTGGGTGAGAGAGTTCACAGGGAGCATGAGCTGAAAAAGTGATTTTTCAAAGGTAGCACCGATCGGGTGCTCAATATTGTTTGAAGATCAAACTGCAAATGAATGACACAACCAAAGAATCTGTCACCTTGGAAAAGCTTAGCAGGAATATTTAAAAAGAATTCTGCCAAATACCTCAGAATCAGCTATGATAAGGACTAAAACTGAGCACCACTGCATAGCCATTCATCAACGTCAGCAGTCGTTCGCAGGCTACTGAGAAACATTTGAACACAACTCACAAGTCTCCACTTCTGCACCCAAATTAAAACCCAGCAAAATTTAACTGCAGATGATGATTTTCACAAATTATATACAGAATTATGAGAGACATTAAAGCTCACAGTTTGCAAATTGCACTATAATTTCCTTCTTAATAAAAGCTCTGTCTATAAAGCAATGGTTCACTGGGCATTTTAGAAAGAATTCAAGGAAAATGGATTTTTTTTCCTCTTTCTTGAATATTTTACACTCCTCTTGCCACGCAGCAACTGTATCTGTTTAGTTGCTCTCATTTAAGAGCTAATAAAAGCTATAAATCACACAGCTTTCAAAAGATATCGCCAGCACGTTTTAGGATTCCACACTACAAAAAACAAATCCTCTGTGCATTGCTACTGAAATAAAACAATTACATCACATCAACCATTTTAATGCTTTTCCTTGCTGCAGGCATCTAAAATAGCAATTCACTTGTAGACAGTCTGATATAATGAGCTGTACTTTGTCCTTTACAGCAACCAGCCACTGTGGGCTCTCAGAAACTCGAGTGCTGTGGTGAGAAGATGAAGAGATTTTTGGGAAGGAGGAGGAGGGGATGACCAACAGGTCGAGGGAGGTGATTCTTCCCTGTACTCTGCTCTCATTTGGCATACAGTGTCCAGCTCTGGAGCCCCCAACGTAAGAAGGGCATGAAACTGTTAGAGTTGATCCAGAGGAGGATCCCTGGAGATGATGAGAGGGCTGAAGCACCATTCCTATGAAGTCAGGCAGAGAGAGTTGGAATTGTTTAGCCTGGAAAAGGCTCTAAGGAGACATTACAGCAGCCTTCCAGTATTTGAATGGGGCCTACAGGATAGCTGGACAGGGACTTCTTACAAAGGCCTCTAGTGACATAATGAGGGGTAATGGTTTCAGACTAGAAGCTAAATTTAAATTGGACATTAGGAAGAAATTCTTCCCTATAAGTGGGTTGAGGCACTGGAGGAGGTTGCCCAGAGGAATTAGGGAGGTTTCAACCTCGGAAGCTTTCAAAATTAGGTTGGATGTGGCCTTGAGCAACGTGGTCCAGTAGGTGATGGCCCTGCCCATGGCCAGGGGTTGAAACTAGATGATCTTTAAGGTCCTTTTCAGCCCAAACCAGTCTGTGATTCTGTGAATTAAACCTTCTTTTGTTAACAAACTCTTACTTAAATGGTGTCTATGCTCATTGCTCTCACAGACTCAGTGCCACTCTCATTTCTATTGACTTTCTGCAAATGTTCTTTAGTGCCCATTTCAAATGAACAGCAATCTTTAAACAATGAGGCAAATGAATAGACATCCTCCCTGGAGTAAAGGCATCAGGATTTGATGATGATGATGATGATGATGATGAAGGCTTGTTTCCACTATAAGCAAACGCAAGAGCCTTCTAAATGCCCATGAGATACAAAATTAACAAGAGCTCAGCCAAGGATTACATGAACTCATCAAGAAGAACAGAATTCTTTGAACTGCATGGTGCCCTCGCAGCAATGATCAAAATAAACCACAAAGACCTCTCCGACTGTCAAAGTCAGGCAGGGTATCCTGTCAAGCTTGAGAGAAGGTGTCTCAAAAAGGCCACTTTCAGAATTATTTCTCCTCTCAACGCACTCTAGTGTCAAATTAATCCTAATCTATCTCCACCACTCATTCCATGTGGCATTGCCCCAGCAATTAAAATGTGATGTGAGCAAAGAGAACCCCCTGAGAGCTCAGTCTTAGGATAAAATGACTTTTTCAGCACATCAGCATTGCAGGTGCACTCACTGCCCCAATGGCTTTAGTGTGTTCATAGCTGCTAGGAGTAATGAGGCAGGAATTAACCAGGACTAATATTTTAGCTCAGGTCTCCTTCCTGATGGTATTATTTAGACGAGCTGAACAAATTCTCCATAATTCCCATACTGCTGACCTTTATCTTGGAACACAGCAGGGGACAGCAAGCATCACTGCAGCACTTCAGTGAATGAAAAGTTCAGAAAAACACAATTTTCAAAGGGCTCCAAGAAATCTTTTTCAAATATCTGTTTTCCTGATATGTGGATAAAAATCCTAATTCTTAAAATGTCTATGTTGCTGAAGGTTTACTTGCCTTTTAAACTTGTAGAGGATGAAAGCCCCAACCGCGACTAGACAGATAACGAAGAGAACCACGATAGCCCAGTAGCCACTGCCTCCTCCAATCCTCTGAGCGTCTGAAATATCAAACAGAACAGCTTAGAACCTCTTTCACAGAATGGTAAGGTTAGAAGGGACTTCGAAGATCATCCAGTTCCAATGCCCCACT
>VWYK01098048.1:45398-68602 GCA_013399775.1 Semnornis frantzii
AAGGGGCAGAATCCCCTCCCTTGCCCTGCTGCCCACACTGCTCTTGCTGCGGCCCAGCACACAGTTGCTGTCTGGGCTGCACTCACACTACAGGCTCATGTTGAGCTTTTCATCAACCCAGACCCCCAGGGCCTTTTTCTCAGGGCTGCTCTCAGCCATTCCCCACCCAGCCTGGATTGGTGCTTGAGACTGCACAAATACCTCAGTCACATTCCTGGGTTTTCTTTTCTACTGAACTGCCAGGTCAAAATATTTTTTTTGTTGTTATTTGTATGACCTCTCTTTTTCATCTGTTGCTTCTTCAAAAAGGCAACACCACAAAATTAATTAGTGCCTTGTCACTGAAGAACAGAGGTCCAATTCAAAAGCAAAACCAAGAACCAAGACAAAGCACAAAACCCTAAAGATTTGTTTGCATCCTCACTATGTGCTTTTTTCTGGGAATCTCAAGCTCTCATAGGAAATGAGCACACACCCTAAGTACATGCATTACAAAAACAGAGCTGTATTGATTTCACAGAAGAGGAAACTAAGGCTGTGAACAACCAATGAACTCGAGGCCGTGCATTGGTGAAGGCTGCAGTGAACCTGGGCTTTTTTTCAGTGCAAGCTCTTTTTGTGCTGGCTAAGGACTTCTGGCTGTTTGAACTCACTGAGGTACCACAGCAGAGGTGCAGCACAGAGCTGCAGATAAAGGAGCTTTGTCCTCCATAGGAAGTTGACAGGCAAAGACTCACAACAGCATTTACATAATGGAGTGTGGACAGCTGAGCTTTCTGCCACCACACACTGAATTAAGAAAGGATATATTATGGGTTAGGATTCACAAACTAAAATTACAGTGCATTCTAAGGCAAAGCTCTGCCGAAGCGGAACTTCCTGGTTAAAAGATCATTTTAATGTATCTGCTCAAATACACACATGGAGGCACACAGCAAAGCCAGAGACGGAGGAAATGCATGCACACAACCCACTTCTAGTTGTTTTAAAGACAGAAGCAGCATGCAATGGATCTCAGGACAGGATTATCAATGTGGAGATTCTGCCCTAAGTTTCGTATCATGTGGATTTGCAGCTCAGAGGTGCCAGGCTACATCCAGAAGCCCTGAAGATCTATCTACAGAGTTAATGGTTGAGGACTCTGCTTTCTCAGACACTGCTTTCTCAACAGCTGGGGCAGCCAAAGCACTTCAGCACTTTGGATGAAATGTGGACTCCTCCTTCAGACCTCTGCTCTGTGTAACATAGGTGTTTAGTTATGACAGGGTCACACAGAAAAGAGCAAGAACCTTCTGAAACAAATGATGGATGGCAAAAGCAAAACGTGTAAGAAATAGTTATTTGGTGGTGATGGTTAATGAGTGCCAAATGAAAACCCACCCACATGCAAGTGTATGTACATATCCACACATGCACACAGGTGTTTATGTGTGTCTATGGCACAAGTAAAAGGCAGTCTGTGTGTGTGTACATGCAGACATCTACATCTACAAAAGGATTTTCCCTTTATCAGAACTCAGACACTCAGAAATTGGTTGGTTGGGAGCAGTGTTTAGATATTTACCTGCATCGGACTCAGCTAACGTCACCAAGACCCAGTATCCTCCCCTCAGGAAGAAACTGATGTTGTGTGCATTCAAGGCCTGCCTTATAGCCTCTATTCTCTGAAAACACAATGAAGAAAATGTCAGACATCTCAGGCTCTGCTCCACTTTGGGAGACTGAATGCTCTACAAAGAAAAAACCTCTGTGTTGTTAAATGTTGAGAAACTCTGAAATCATTTGTCAGTGCTGAGCTGAAATCATAAAGGAATTCCATATTTAAAAATATTGCAAAACTCCATGAGCCATAAAAGCTAAAAAAAGTCAAATCTTTCTCTCTTCTCTCTATCTTCTGCTAAGCAAAGGCTTTATGTCTGCCCAGCCTGTGACAGACAGCATGTCATTTGCACATACTGCTGGGTTTGCCTTGCTTATAACTCAGGCAGTGCACAACGCATATTAAAATCCCTCCATTCTTCTAACCTATCAGAAGAAGATCTATGATGTCACTTGAGATTTCTTGCTATGAAAAGCAACTGCTGCTTGATAATGAACTGCACGTCATAACTCACCTCACCTCCTCTCCTGTGAGGGGATGGATTCCATTTACGCCTATCTTTTAACAATATTCTCTAGAAACACATCCATCTATCCACGTGGAAAAAAACCAGGATTCCTCATCTTTTTCTCCAGTGGATAAAGCATAGTAATATCTGTCCTTTCATGTTTTTATGGAGCAGAACCATTAAATATACCATCATATCCTAACCTCAGATGAAAAATTGTCTGATTTTCTCTTCTACTTGCTTGTGTCTCCAACATGGGCAATTTTCTAAAAGATCAAAGCCAGTTATACACTCTCTGCTCTATCATTTTGAATGCAACATCCCATAGGATGCCAAATTAGAAATCTGCTTTATAACTATGGGACCTTCACCAGTAACTCCTTTATGACATTATCAATTACAGTGCTCATTTTTGACAAAGCCTTTGCAGTGGAAGAGAAATCCTTGCAGTCTCTCTCTTGTTACGGACAGAGACTGCACACAAGTTGAGGCTCAAATATTCTCACTCATATTGAGGAACATCTAACTTCTGAAACCATTCCCCTGACTTTATCACATCTTGGGGTGGGGGAGGATGACTCCACATAAGGGTGATGTGAGCATAGCCTCAGTTATTTTACAAGCCAATCACTCCAGATAAATTCTAAGAGACCTTCTTTTTTGCCCCCAAAGTCTGAATCCAGAATGGATATGACAACTACATTGACCAGCAGCCTTTAAAGTGATGCTGGCATCACTGAAACAGAGTCACTTTGTTACAATTCATGCTCATTCACATGTTCATGGCATACAATGCAAGAGAGACCAGCAATTCAGGCTAATCTGACTGTCGGTAAGTGAAATTACTGAGCTGAGATGGTTCAGCCCTCATTAGGAAAATCAGAGTTCCAAACACACTCTTTGCAGACTCCTGTACCATCAGTGTGGGTTTTTCTTAAAAAAGTAAAAGGGTGTTCTTGAGAAACACACCAAAGCCAGTAAGCACTGGAGGATGATGCTGGCCTGTCCACTGTCAAACAGCAGCTGTAGCTGTTGCTAGCTTTACCATGCCTCTGGTCAGGTGGGTGCGAGATGTTCGCAATTAGGAAGCACCTTTTAATTTCAAATAAAGGCATCCAGAGTGCAAGCTGCGACTCCAGAACAGGATGAAGAATGGCCTGAGCAGACATGGTCTGCTGTGGTTACCTTGTCACTAGTTACACTTCTCCTGTGCTTGGGTTGGTTTGCTGGTAGCAGCACGTGCAGGTCAGCAGCCGTGGGCAGACCTGGCTTCACCACCGTCACCAGCGCTTCTTCGGGTGTGTTGGTTTCCTGCAACGCAAAGGACATTGTGCTCTGTACTCGAGAGAAGACACACAAGTAACTCCACATGTCTGTTAGTCTTTGCTGTTCAGATCCTCAGTATCAAGAGAGGATTCCAGCAGCAGCTAATACATGAACAAAGCCAAACACAAATCAGCTGAAATGTGAGCTGCTCTGTGAAGATCTAAGCGCAGCTATCGCGTTAAAGCGATTTAGCGGCATCACGGCAAGAAGCAAAATGAAGCAGTCTGCAGTTCCAGCAAAGCTCTGCAGTGCTGGGCAGTGCTAGGCTAACACAGCAAACACTCCTAAGTGATTTAGGGTCATTTGTGGGCCCTTCAGACATTTAGTTTACATAGAAAGGCATATTCATTACAGCTAAGTTTAGCTTAGGAAGCTGCTTTTCCATCTCTGCTTAATGGACAGATAGAAGTTTCCAGGGTGAGTTTAAGGGCACCTAGATTTAGCTCCTGGAATTGTAATGAACACCTGCATCCTTCACTGAAAGTCAACTGCAGCCTTTTTCAGACCAGTTTGTGCAATTGTTGCTTTTAGTCCCCAGTTCCTCCGTGTATTGTAGAATACAGCCACGCTGTTGAGGATGCTTCTGCTTATGGCAGAGGGGTTGGACTAAATGACCTTTGGACATTCCTTCCAACTAAACCATTTGATTCTGTGATCCCTGTACCCTTTCTAACATGAATCCCATGAAATTTTTCATGTTCTTTTGCAAACGACTTAGCAACTAATAAAATGTAAGGACTGTTTTATAAGGAAGTACAACATTTGTTTGACGAACTGTTCTTATGGAATAGATTTATGTTGGGAACAGTGGGAAGTTAATTTGACATTGGATGTAAACCTTATAAAAAAAAAAGGAAGGAAATTATATAAAGTCAGAATTCCAGAACCTGATTTGCACTACTGCCAACCCAGGAAAAGCCAAGGGATTAAAAATGTTAACATTATAAAAGCATCATCAACCTCCAGCTCAGGGCTCTTGCCTCACTACAGGCACTGTGTGCACCTGAAGAGCACAGCTCCAGAGCTCACAGTTTTCAGGGGGTGCTCTTTCCTTATCTCCCAATACTGCTGCATGGCTTTGTACCTGATTTAACCTACAGGATTCAGCTGCTCCCCATCCACATTTCCTTTGTGAACATGATCTACAAACCAGCTGTATGAACCACGTGCCTACAGATTATATATCACTGTCAGAGTATCACTGTAAATGCTTTCTTTCTGCTTTGTTTTTACACACAAGCAATGTCTTTGTATTACACAGCATCCTTTACCTAACTTCTAAATATGTCACATTCAAGCTACTCTTCCTCTTCTTAAGGCAGCAGTGCACCTACTCCTAATCTCAGAGAGCAATTCTTAGAATTAATTACCAGTTAGGTTGTGTTAGACCTAAACTGTCTATGTTGCAATATCACCTACAGCCAGCACGTAAAAACAACACTAGGTCCAAACTTGTCTGGTGTGGCTCATGAGGTTCACTTTACTACTTTGCTTTGTCCCCTTCTTTCTAACTGAGGAGGCATTAGCTTAACCTTCAAGCTTTACAGCTGCTGAGGGAACATTTTATGAGCAATCTGAAAGAGCACCTTTGCCAGGAGTCGTGTTACCACCCGCCCTATGTCTTCCCTCCACTCCGGGATGTCAGGGTTGTACGTGTCCAGGTGCTTAGTAAACTTCAGAGGAAGAACATGAAAATGATCTAGGGAAAAAGAAAAAAAAAAAAAAACCCACAAAGATTTTTGAACAAGCAACAACCCAGGATGCAAAACTAGCTTTGCAGAAATAAAAGCTGCAAATACGCATTTGGCACAATTTGCTGTGCAGCACGGCAGTGTCTGGGAGCCCTGCTGCTCTGTGTTGTGTTCTCTGCTTGTAGCAAGAGCACTCTTCTGTCAGGCACTCTGTTTCTTCCTGCATTTTCATCAGCATCATCAAATTTGAGCTTACAGATACAAAAGCAGGAAGAAAAGCCCAAAAACCCAACCCCAAAGCAGATATACATACATGCTCTGGAATTAGAACCCTGGCAGCAATTTTCTCGTAGGACAACACAGCACACAACCATGGTTGGTCTCTCTTATTTGTAATGGGAATTCATCAATGCTCTTTATTCTAGCTGAATCATAACTATATGAGTTTGCCCATGACATGTTGCTGTTTTCCATGTAAAATGAATACTTTACATACTCCATAAGCTAGCTACAAAAACATGAACAGGAAAGATATGACAAAGGCTAAGCGCTGCCCTCTTTGAAATCATAAAGTACACCTACCCACCCAGCTATTAAGGTTGAATTATCTGAAACACTAGAAATGAGCTCTTTCATAGTAAACTGCCTCCAAAATCTTCTCTTTGTCCATATAGGCTCCTTGGATAAATACTGGGGAATTTAATGTAACACACAGGAAAAGATCCTTTGGGATGCAAGAGTCGTAGAATTGTCAGGGTTGGAAGGAACCTCGGGGATTATCCAGTTCCAACCATGGGTAAGGACACCTCACACTAGATCAGACTGCTCAGAGCCACATCCAGCCTGGCCTTAAAAACTTCCAGGGATGAGGCTTCCACCAGCTCCCTGGGCAGCCTGTTGCAGTGTCTCACCACCCTCATGCTGAAGAACTTCTTCCTAACATGCAATCTGAATCTACCCACTTCTAGTTTTGCTCCATTCCTCCCAGGCCTATCACTACCTGACATCCCAAAAAGTCCTTCACCAGGCCTTTTCCTGTAGGCCCCCTTCAGATATGGGAAGGCCACAATAAGGTCTCCTTGGAGTCTTCTCTTCTCCAGACTGAACAGCCCTACTTATCTCAGCCTCTCCTCAGAGCTGAGCAGCTCCAGCCCTCTGATCATTCTCATGGCTCTACTCTGGACACATTCCAGCATGTCCAAATCTTTCTTGTAACAGAGGCTCCAGAACTGGATGCAGTACTCAAGGTAGGGTCTTGCCAGAGAGGTGTAGAGAGAGGGAATCACCTACCTTGATCTGCTGGCCACACTTCTCTTGATGCAGCCTAGGATACTGTTGGCTTTCCTGGGCTGCACCGAGAACCAAACCTGGCCTCTTCAACACTTCCATCAAAACTGCATTTTACCCTAGTTTTGTTTTCCAAAGGTTTCTTTATTTCCCTCATGGCCAGTACATTCTTGCTTTTGGGATCACTAAGAGCAGGAGGAGCCTTGGAAAGCCAAAGTCATTATCTAGTCACACTAAGAGGATTATACCTCTAAGACTTCTAGGAAAGAAGATGCACTTATAAGTGGTAGCATAAATATTAAATCCATTTATCTTAGGGAAGGAGGAGGTTCATAAAAGCTCCATTTAGCATGAATGTGGGGGTTACCATTATTTTAAATTAATAAGTACACTTAAAGGAAACATAACAAAATCTTCCTCAGCAAAAGGAGATGTATCATGCTGTGTGTTTTGTGATATCTGAAGGCTTTTAGCTCTGCATTAAAAAGAAGTTTTTCCACTTATCCCCAATCCTACATGCAACAGAACAAACACAAAAGTAAATAAATTCTCACAGTCTGTTCTGTCTTGTCACCATATTTTAAGACACAACAAAACACAGCAGGACATGCAGTGAAACAAGAGCTGAAGGGTTATTCAATAATTAGAGCAGAGCTATGCTTGATCCAAACTCCCAGATAAACATCAAAGAAATTGTGAGAAAAGGCAATTATTGCTATCTTTTTTTTTTCTTAATAGTGAGAGCAGATATGGAACTAGATTTTCTTTTTTAAAGAGGTATTTAAACTACTTTATTTAGAAAGTCTAAGAATCTTTGTAGTCATAGCCCAAAGTACTACTTGAGTGCTATTGCTATATGCAGTGTTGGGAATCACAGCAGCATTTAAAATAGACAAAGGAAACAAAACTCATCAGATGAAGCCCCTCCACAACACCACAATGCTTAACTGCATGGACTTACCAACCTGACAGTTCATCCCTTCCACATCAAGAATTAAATGTGGCTTTACATACAATCTGATACCAGCCCACTCATGTCAGGGCTGGTTTAAGAGGTATAAGAAAGAAGTAGACACGAAACAAACACAAGCAAGCTCTTACCAAATACGTGGACAACCTTTGAGTCCTGAAGCATGGAGCTCCCACAGGAAGCTTGCACTGTGACTCTGATGTCACCTGTCTCAGCAAACTTTGTCACCAGAAAGCTGTCCAATGTAAGGAGAGGCTTTAAAAAGACAGAGACAAGTTGAAAGTAGAATTTCAGTAAGAACCATGAAGAGACTGTCATAAAAAAAACTACCCAAAAGCATTTCACGTCAATGATTCAATTTGTCAGCACTTGATCAGTTTGTTCAGTCACCATTTTCAACACAGACATTTCTCTCCCTGCACGGGTTCTTTAGAGACAGAATGGCTGTCAGCTGGGGCAAACGTTTCATTGGAAGGGATCCCCAGAGGTCAAGTGCTAAAGCAGGGTCACCCTGGGCAGCTCATTTCTTTTAGAACAGTTGGTAGAGTGTTAGGTTTTCATTCAGATCCTGCTGGAATAAATAGATTTTAAGGCAGGTTCAACCACCTCACAGCATCTTATACAGCAAGACACTACCCTCAAAAAAAAAATTAGGGTATGTCAGGCTCAAAAGGATAAATTCTGTTAACTGTTGACCATGACCCACAGAAGCCATGGGACTGTAACCCCAAGGTGGGATGAGACACTCTGTTTCCTGACCACAAACCCCTCTCCACAAGGGCACACTGATGTGTGGAGCCTGTTCTAGCAGTGGCAAAGTCAACAATGAGCAGATGCAGCCTGGGATTGTGGCAGACAGCACATTTACAAGAAAGTTCCTCGTGCTTATCTGAAGCATTCCTCTGTCACACTTAGCCTGCCTCATAAATAAAATATATCACTTATCTGTTACTGAAAGAATTACCTTGAAAGAAATTAACCCTGCGAGACCAGAAATATTCCCAACAGAAATACCTGCACAGTTGTTGCTCTAGGATATGTTTATCTAGATTTTTTTCTATCCCCAAATGAGTATCACTAGATAGTTTGAGGTAGATATCCTTTTAGATGTCCTAGTTATCTTTGCTATGTCAGTTTATTTTAGACTCCCAGAAAATATTTATCTACTTGACGAATATATTTCCATACAGCACTTCAGTATAGGGCACTCACATTATCAACAGGCAAGTGCAGCAGTCACCAGTGCTATGGTCCCAAATGCATTCCCCTCCAAAAGTCTTTTTCCACAGGTAATGAAACAGAATAAATTGTTGTTTCCTCCCAAAAGACATTCAAATCAGTTCTAGAAGAGAAATTTTCCATTTCCACAGAAGTAGCAATAAAGGCAAGCTACCATCTGTAATGTGTGTGGTGGAACAGGGGACGTTGAGATGCTTCTTGCCACCAGACATAAGTGACTCTTTGGAGTGAAAGATTGTCCAAAAGAAGTTGTGCACGAAGCATTTCTGTTAAAGCTGTCACTCAACCCTTACTGGAAAGAGAATGAAAGTGATCTCAGTCAAAACCATTCAGGTACCTGAAGATTGTTTCCTATCCACCAGTAGAAGACTGTCAAATTAGGGTTCTTAGGCAGGACGACGGCTGTCAGGTTCACCTCCTGATTTCTCCCAATGACTGGAACCACTTCCAAACTTAAAGCCTGCAGTGGAGCTGAACAAAGTTCACAAGATGTCATTGAACAAGAATCCATCAATTTATTAGGGCCACTTTCCCCAAAAACCTCCTATCTACACAAGGTAAGGTCCTGAACATAATTTTCTCTCCCTCATTCTTTCCCATGTGATTTGAAAGCTAGTTGGAAGGACCTCACTTCACTCAGCAGCACCCACAGAAAACCCTACAAACAAATCCCTAGAGCAATGAGATGGATCACCAAAATGCACCTCTCTGATGCATCTTTTTGATGTGTGCCCAACTGCAGCAAACATAAGTAAATATCCCAGTTAAAAGTGGAAAAGGCAATCAGAGCTTTCTGGTTCCCCCCTAGTAACAAAAGATCAACTGAATAGCATTCTAAGAAATCTCAAACTGCTAAGGGAAAAGCAGAAAACTGACAAAGAATGTTGCTGACTGCTCATTTTCTTCATAATATGTCAGCTGTTGGGCTCACATCACCACTGATGCAGGTTTTAAAATAGATGTGTACATCAGGGGACCATTTATTTGCAAACCAAAATAGATTGCATTTTCACTCCAAAACTTCTCCCACAGTAAGTTTATTCCTTTCTGAACTTCCACCTACAAAGGCTGTAAGCATTATTATGGTTTGGAGAAAAGCGGTGCATCACCACAGTGATTTCATCTGCTTCTTCATGTTGTGTTTGGCTTCACAGTGCAGGAACATTCACAAAATCACAGAATGCCAGGTTGGAAGGGACCCCAAAGATCATATGGACCAAGCTTGCTAGGAAGGGGAACATCTTCCTTACAAGGAGAGCCTGAGGGAGCTGAGGGTCTTGAGCTTGGAGAAGAGGAGCCTGAGGGAGTGACTCATTCATGTTTATAAAGATGTAAAGGGTGAATGCCAAGAGCATGGAGCCAGGCTCTGCCCAGTGATGCCCAGCGAGAGTAAAAGGGCCAATGGGTGGAAGCTGAGCATAGGAAGTTTCATCTAAACATGAGGAGGAATTTTTCCCCTGTGAGGGTGATAGAACACTGGAACAGGCTACCCAGGTGGGTTGTGGAGTCTCCCTCTCTGGAGATATTTAAGACCCACCTGGATGTGTTCCTGTGTGATCTGGTCTAGGTGATCCTGCACTGGCAGGGGGGTTGGACTGGAGGAGCTTTGGAGGTCCTTTCCAGCCCCTGACATTCTGCGATTCTGTGATAGCAGAGTTTAGAAAATCTTTCCCTTGGAGGTTTCTGAGTGTATCTTTCTCAGACTCTCTGAAGGTAAAAGCTTTCTAACAGCACAAGGTGATAATCAGAAGTTCCTAACTTAGCTCCACCATCCCACCAGGATACCGAATGGCTGCTCCAACACACATTCCTCACACAGGGTGAAGCTGACCCAGCCAGTTGTGTTCCATTCTAAACATCTTCTAATTCCCTCCAAGGCCTTCATCTCAGTGCACACTTAAATGTAAGGAACACCAATCTGAAGCCTTTCTCTCATGCTCTTTTTATGAATGGACTCATTGCCTGTTCACCTCCAAACCACTTTGACTGACCTGACTGAGCACACATTGTCCAAGCTGTGCACTCCTTCCTTTCCCACCTGGCTTCCACCAGCCTGTCAGAGGCTTCATCCAATGTACAGTTTGACTCTCATTCTGCATTTTCTCCTATGACTCTTTCACCACCTACATGAATTCAAGACCTGTTGGGGGCTTAAATGAATTGTTTCTTCAATACCTTCTTTGCCAAAACAGAACAAAAATGTTCCTTCTGTTGCTGATGTCTTGAGGAAAATTCAGAACTTCTAGGAATTCCATTTAATTCTGTTCCTCCTAGAAATGGATTTTCCTTCTTATAAGGCAAATTAAAGAAGTCTGGAGAAGATCTGCATCGTTGTTTTGATTGTGCAACAAATTCACATTTTCCCAGAGGAATCTACTCATTTTGAGATTAAGCTTTGCTCCTGAAGGAGGTTACTTCCTTCTCCAGAACTGTCACTGTGAAAGCTGTTTGGTGCTTGACTGATGATTGGTATTTCGAGTCTGCCATTCCTATACACTGAAAAGCTAAAAATAGTTACTGTGAGGCCTGCTTGTCTCAGCCAGCCAATTCTGTAACACATGGGAATAAGCTTCACAGCACCCTTAAGTGTGGACAATCAGGAATGAGGCTGCCTTGCACTTTCTGTTTTCAAAGCCCCCTAATTATTCACACACTAGAGGTTATGGTTTCATGAAAAAGAAAATGCATGCCTAGTTCTTCTTCAGTTCTTTTTTATTTTAGGACAACCACTTGCATTTATTCTATCAGACCTGCTCTTAAAATCATAGAATCATAGAATGGTAAGGTTAGAAAGGGACCTCAAGGATCATCTAGTTTCAACCTCCTGCCATAGGCAGGGACACCTCCCACTAGGAAAGGTCACTCAAGGCCTCCTCCAACCTGGCCTTGAACACCTCCAAGGAGGGAGCAGCCACAACCTCCTTGGGCAACCTGTGCCAGTGTCTCACAACCCTCACTGCAAACAACTTCCTCCTAACATCCAGTTTCAATCTCCTCTCTGCCAGTTTAAACCCATTGCCCCTTGTCCTGTCATTGCAAGACCTTGTCAATAGTCCCTCCCCAGCCTTCCTGTAGGCACACTTCAGATCCTGGAAGGCTACTCTAAGGTCTCCTGGAAGCCTTCTCTTCTGCAGGCTGCAGAGCCCCAACTCTCTCAGTCTGTCCTCATAGCAGAGCTGATGCTTATTTGCCATGCAGTTCATTAGCAAGTTGTAGGTTGAGTGATCTGTGATCAGAAAGCATCACCTGGCTGGCAGGTCACAGTTCATGCAATTGTCCTGCATTACAGGGCATCCCATAGCAACACAACTTGGCAGGAGGAAATAAAAATATTCCCTTCACCATTTGTTCCTGATAAAATTCCCAAGAAATACATCAGCTGGCGACAGAGTGAAAGCAGGACTTTGAATATTTCTGCTTTCATGGTATTCTACAGTGAAAAATGTCCCTGAAGGCTATTAGCGTTTCTCTTGAGTGTAGAAAGAGCAGTTTAATTAGTGCCAGCTAATTTCCTCAAATCTTGTAATTTACTTTAAAAATTAAACAGAGTAAATCACTCAGAAAGGATTTGTTCAGGCACGTTGGGTCATGGGCCTCCACAAGTCTTCCAGACCACATGCAGCATCCATGGGCAAGTTCAGGAATGACCACATCTGCTTTCAGTGCTCTGCTGCTCCTGCACTCCAGCAGCAAGGTTCCCTTAACACAGCAGGGATTTCCTTCCTGGCTTCTGCAGATGGCTGACATCCTTTGGGTTTACTGCTTATCCTGATAGAGGTCACAAGAGAAATACACTCTGAGAGTATTGTCCTGCTGTCCATCAGGGTTTGTTACTGCTCCTCATCCTCCCTCTGAACAGTAAGAAGCTGTTCTCCCTAGAGAGAAGGACGTTACGCAAAGTTTATTGCTGTTTGTTGCCTGCACAGATCTACTGTTCCTGTACTTAATCTACTCAGCACTTAGAAGCTGGTGAAGACCTAAGTAATTTATCTGAGCTCTCTGGAGTTGTCAAATGGTTTAAAAACCCAAAGACAACTGAGAAAAAGAGAACAAAATCCATGTGGAGAATTCAATTCTGATCCTTTCCATTTGATTTAGTAGGAGCTCCATCTGGGCTGGGCTCCATCTGCTAATCAAAGCAGAAGTGGAAACTCTGGATTCAAGGACTGACTAGCAAAATGCACAAATATCAGCAGTCACAAAGCACACAGGTGTGTGCACAGCCTTGTGTGTGGCTCCAGTGATTTCCATTGCTTTGGGATTCAGAGGGAAGACAGCACTCACAACAGAGGAAAAAGAGACACCTGGAGAATGCCAGACTAGTATCTTTTCCTTTGATGCTCCTGAATTTGTGACACGTGTGAAGAAAGACAAGGCAATAGCTGTCTTGAATCTCAAAGGAAGAGCAAAAATTCAGTTCCAGTTATGAGTTTCCTTCTTCATTTCAATTATGAGATGACTGAGGTACATTAAGTTGGTGATGGTGCATGATATTCTCTGTGCCATGCTCTTCTGGTACTTTAAATCCATTTGATGGGGGATTTTATGTCTTAATTAAGGAGAGGAAGAGAAGTCTAAGTCAAGTAACCCTGCTTGTTAACATGAAGCTATGTCCAAATACCACCTCCAAACTTTGTCAGAATTAACTATCTAGGTTCCAGCATTTTAATGATTAATCCAGCCTGACAACTGGAAACACTGAGAATTTGGTGCTTTTTGAGAATCACACAACAGCTTCTACACTTCTCAACACATCTGTTCATTTGCTTCAGACAGCACCTAAGAAGCTTCCAAGAAGACATGAAGTGCTAACACTGCCAACAAGCTCCTGAGCCAGGAAGATGGATCAAACCTGAGATGTGACCTGAGGCATGCTTGCTATTTGAACTATTAATACACCATCCTTCTCCCAAATCCAAACAAAACTACCTCTGCCCTCCTAATACAGCAGGTTTACACACTCATGTACTAACAAGGTAACAGCACTGCCAGTCTGGGTGAGGGCACTGAAAAAATGTCCACTTCTAACTGTGCCAAATCGTGAGGGTTTAAAACTAAAACTTTAGCCTAGTTCCTAATTGCAAACAAGAACAGGAACCTTCTGGAGATCTTTGAGTAAAAGGTAAATAAAGTAAGGGATTTGATGCAGAAGAACAATAATAGATAGGTCTGTATCATTCCACTGGGTTACTGATTAGAAGACAGTTTGCTGCACAAACCAACTATTTTTTTTTCCTTTTCCTTGCTCTGGCTGCTGCTGCTTGGTGCTTTTGCTTGACTTTGCTGAGATTCTTGTTATGGTTAAGTAGCAGTGGGGTTTTCTCTCTCTTTTTCTCTTTCCTTCCCTTGTGTGGGCCAGGGGGAAGCTATTAGTTTTCCCCTTGTCCAGGGGTGTGTGAATCAGTACAGGGGGATCCTTGTATTGTTTCTGAATTGTGAATATATGTAGATAAATTTTCATAGAATCAACCAGGTTGGAAGAGACCTCCAAGCTCATCCAGTCCAACCTAGCACCCAGCCCTATCCAGTCAACTAGACAATGGCACTAATTGCCCCATCCAGGCTTTCCTTGGATCTCCAGGGATGGCAACTGCACCACCTCCCTGGGTAGCCCATTCCAATGCCAATCACTCTCTCTGCCAAGAATTCCTCCTAACACCCAGCCTAGACCTCCCCTGGCACAACTTGAGATTGTGCCCTCTCGTTCTGTTGCTTGTTGCCTGGGAGAAGAGACTGATCCCCACTTGGCTACAACCTCCTTTCAGGTAGTTGCAGACAGAAACATATTTGTACCTATTCATTGCATTTTATACTTTTTATATTTAGTCCACCTCTGTAAATATAACCTTCATTTTGCTTCCAAGTTCAGAGTGAGTTTGGTATTTACTGCGGGTGGGGGCATAAATTCCAATCTGTCGAGGTCTGAATCTAAGCCACTACACCAGTCATTTTCTGCACTACTTCACAGCTGTCAGGAGGTTTTAAGGCAGCAGCAGAGATAAGAAAACCAAAGAGCTGATTTACAGCTGACTTGGATGAACACCACAGCCTCGTCGTGCCCAGCTGTGTTCTCAGCCTTCACCGAGACGCGGTAGATGCCAGGGGTCTCGTAGCGGTGCCGGATGGGCTCTCCAGTCATCGTCAGGTTCACGTAGATTGCCTTGAAGCCATCTCCAAGATCCACTTGGTATTTGGTATTCAATATATCACCCTAAAAGAGAAACAGATCAAGAATATTTTCAGTGCCCAGAACCAAAAAGACAGGACAGATGATCAGAAGCATCTCCTGAATTGCAGCAGCACTTCCAGCCCCAGCCTGATACTCTGACGCCGCTGCCACAGCTGCAGTAAACTCACTACACCTGCAGCAGAGATTTTGGTGCAACAGATACTGTGTGCATTGCTGGAGACTATACCAAATTCCCATACCAAGGAGCTACCTTAACATAAGGCACCTTAGCTCACTAACTAAGTTGTACGACACAGGACTCTTGCAGCTGGACAATAGCTAACAATGCAGTGAAGAGGAGCCCCAAGTCCTGAAATGATCCTCATGTGATTGCAAACAACTGAATGTTGTTATTTTAGTGAACTGTCACTCACCCAGTGAACTTCTAGCTTATGCAATTATAAAGTAAAATCAATTAGTTTAGACCTTCTTTGTGGTACCTTCTAACCACGTCCTCTAAGTGTCAACCATAGCGTCTTAAAACACCCAACCTGGAATCTTCCCACAGTTGTGTCACATTATCAGAGGATAGTGAAAGGAGGTTGGAGTCAGGTGGGGGATGGTCCCTTCTCCCTAGTAACAAAGGAGGATGAGGGGAAATCACAGGATGTCACAGAATGTCAGGGGCTGGACGAGACCCCAAAAGACCATCTAGTCCAACCCCCCTGACAGAGTAGGATCACCTAGACCAGATCACACAGGAACACATCCAGGCAGGTCTTGAGTATCTCCAGAGAGGGAGACTCCACAACCCACCTGGGCAGTCTGTTCCAGGGTTCTGTCATACTCACAGTGAAAAAACTCCTCCTCATGTTTACATGAAACTTCCTATGCCTCAAATGGTCTCAGGTTGTGCCAGGAGAGGTTTAGGTTGGATGTGGTGATATTGGCTGATGCTTGGGACCCTTCCCCTCAGCGTCCTCTTCTCCACACTGAGCAGCTCTGGTTCCCCCTGCTGCTCCCTATATCACTCATGGTGTGTGTCATGGTGTGGCTGCTCAGGAGAGCTCTCAGTGTGACAGTGTGGACACAGTCACAAGAGAATTTCTTTCAGCTGTGAGCAGCAACACTTCTCCAATACTACACTGCCACAATACTGCCTTAGCAAGCTGCCCTGCTTCCTTGGTCTTCAGCATTGTGTCCCTGACTGTTTGCTGCAGCACGTGGCCATCACAGTCATGCAATTAAAACACACTGCAGGACCAGGATGATAAAAAATCCTCTGGACAAACAAAGTTGATTTAAAAACCTTGCTTGCCTCTAGGAAAGGAACCCACACAGCCAATATGCTAGTCAGTGACCTGAAAGGCCATCAGAGCAGAGAAAGGAGGAGGTTCATTCAAGTTACCCAAAATCATTTCCTCAGAAGCCACTCTCTGAAATCTGTTTATACCAAAATCTAATCCCCCAAAGGAGCAGTAATGTAAAATCAAAGGGAGCAAGTCAGCCCAGAATTTACACACCCCTGGCATCACAAAGGGAAGAACAGACTATTATTGTTTCCTCCTTTTGTTATGTTGGAGGTTGGTGGATTTTCTTCCATGTTTTATCAGATGAAAGAGCATTGCTTATAAAGTAAAAGAATACCCATAATAAGGAACCTCTGGGGTTATCAAATACCTAACCATCACATTTCAGCACGCATAAAGGACCTTGAAAGCCTCTTCACTGTGAATATTTTTTTTTTCCAAATAACATCTTGCTTTTGACATCAGATGGGTAGAATTTAGTGGAGGAGATAACATGTTATTAAAGTTTAAAGCAAAAGAGATGTTTTCTTGCTAGCAATGTGCCAGTAAGTGGAATCTCTTTAGATGACATTAGCTTGCAAACAGTTCTTGTTTGCTCTTACTTATGCTAACAAGTATACATGCATATTCTTTTCCAGGTGAGACAGAAACCAGTGTTGAAAGCAGGAGATGCAAGCTTTTCTTAATGCTTTACTCTATTAGCTTGCCCAGTGTACAGATGAGAGCATCGTCTTCAAAAGACCAAGGCACTTCTGCTTCCCTGAGCAGGAAAGACAGCAGTGGACAGCAAACAGATGAGTGACACAGGAAAAAGGCAGTTAAATATTTTTTAAAATTGGGCATTTTTTATCTTGGTCAGCAGAGAAAAATGCTAAGTTTGGTTCATCCTAGCAGAGGTGTTTCTTAAACTTGGTACTGACAATAAATTCTCATTAGAGTTTGTGATACAGATTAAATCCTAAGCAATGCCCAGGACATTGGAGTACAAATATTATTCGCAGCCATAGAGGGCAGCAAACTGCTACAGTTCTTCTAAATGTGCCTTGCATTTGGCTGTCTCAAGTGAAGAGCTCATCAGGAAGCACACCACAGGATTCTCTTCCAGACCCTTCACTTCTGCAGACTTCTGAACAGTTTGAAACGCTTTACAAATTGCCACAGAGATTCATGAAAGCTTCAGAACGAAGGCAAACTGCTAGTCAAAACCATCAGAGTCCAAATTGCAACCAAATGCTCTCCTCTGCTAACAAACATTTCCAAACAAATTACAAAAGGCAGCAAACTGTTGGGGCCCAGCAAGCCTTGAGATGCAGAGCCTGGGAGCTCCATGTTCTGCACGGAACCTCCTTGGTTCTGTCACAGAAATAAACCCCCACTGCCCAATTTATATCACACAGGTTTGCCAAAATGTCTGAACTTGCTTCAAGTTCTGTCAGATCAGTGGGGTTAGCCAGGAACCTGCAGTAACCTGAGCACAGCAGTTACAGCCTAATGCTAAGGGAAATGCTCTGGGGATCAGACCCCTGGCGAGCGATTCATCCCAAAGTTACTCGCTGCTGTTGGTCAGGGCTTCAGGGCATTGTCTCTCTCAACAAACAAAAACCCCACACCTCTGGCAGCACAACTAATATGCAATAAATGTTTTCAGGCTGTGCTATTTGCTGGTTTCTGTAAAGCTTTGCCTCCATTCCTTTCTGAAAGGCAGAGTTTTAAAAACGCTTAAACCAGAATATTAAATGTCCTCTGCTTTTCTGTTGTTCTCTGATGCAGCAGCTGAAATTGTCAGTCCAAGGAGAGTTTGGTAACGTAGTTCCTTTGATTTTCCAAGAAGCCATTGCCTTTATGGAATAATGACTGACTGTGCTGCTGAGGAGACATACCTCATTCTGTGGGCAGAACTTGGTGGTTCACTGAGCTTACTGGATTGTCTGATTCAGTTGAAAACAGACGTTTTACCCTTTAGAGAGTAATTCACTCAAGCACAAATTGATCTTCATTCAGCAGCCTAGCAAACAGGACTGAAAGGAACCCTAAAAATATCAAGGAACCTGTCATGAGCCCTACCTGCTCTTGTCTGATGATGAAGGTGATGTCTTCCCCAGGCTTAACAGCCAGGCTTTCCTCTCTGATGCTGATCTGAAGTCCCCTGGGAGCAATCAATGGACACATGTGCTGTGCTAAGTTCTGCTGCAGGTCGACGCCACCTTCACACACGTTCGAAACAACTTTCCTGTACCTGCAAGAACAGCAAGGGACAAGCACTGTGAACTGGAGGTGAGCAGGAGGATGCCATCAGAGGCATTGAATATATGATGGTAGCTGATGAATCCCTTGGCTTCACAAAGAGACAAGACTGTAGATGACAAAACCAACTCATGATGGAAATGCTTTGATAGGGATAATGCTTTTACTAGGCAAAACCCGCGGAAGAAAGAGGGTGTAGGGCACAGTGAGGATTTCACTTTCATGCCCTGAAGGCTTTGCCTTTCCCCAGTTGGAGACATGCCTGAGCAGCCCTTCTGAAGCTAGACACTCTGCTGCCCTTTCTGCCATATCCTTTCCTAGCATTCAGCAGTCTTCATTCTCTAGAGGTCTTGGTTCAAACACCCCCAAATCAGGAAGAAATTACACGAAGCAGCTCCTGCATTAACCCAAAGCAAGCTGCTGAACCGCTGCTCTCAAACCCATGCGTTTCTTAAAACACTTAAAGCATTCATTTAACATAACAGTATTACAGAGTGAAAAGCCCAACACTTTAAAAAACCTTAACAATGACCTACTGGGATGTGTCCAGTAATTATTTACAGATTGGTTTCACTCAGGTATGTTATGTTTAAACACCCTTTAAAACTGGAGTCGGTTTTCACTCTTGCATTCCTCTTCTGTATATCACAGCTGTCAGCCACAACTCAAAAGGCATCATTTTCCTCAGCAAGGCAAATATACAGAAAGCCCCTGATTCTGTTGCCAGATTTGACATTTCATTCATTTGGTTCTCATCTCCACAACTGACAGAGATGATGTTATGATAAGCCAGAATAGATGCCAGCTGCAAGTTATTCTCAGCACAGACGTCAGACTGCACTGTAGTGTATATTCTATGTGGTATTGTTTACCAAAGCTTTCCTTTGATTCTGAGTGTCCCATATGGGCAGCAAAAGAACCTGTTCTTCATGGAATTCCTTTTCCCCAGGGAAGTGAGAGACTAGGAAGTGCTGTGAGATGTTATGGGTTCCTTAGAGCAATGCATTGGATTCAAGTTGAAAGTTGGTCTGAACACAAGTAATGGGCTGGAAGAGAAGGCTCTGGATGGACATTCTCATCAAAAGGGAACTGTGGCTACAAAATGGTACAAATAAATACTAAAAAATCCCAGCTGAGAACAAGACTGCTCTCCCTCTCCCCAGATGGATTCCTTTTTGAATTGCTGTGACCACGTAAAGCAACATATCTCTTTCATTGGTCTGGAGGAAGCTTCTGCTCTGAGTCAGAACTTTTCAATTCCCACTTTTCACAGTTTGCCTGATTTACATTTCCTTCAAAGCACTTCTGTGGCTCTTGGTCTGAAGGTTCTCCCTCTTTTTGGGAGCCTCTGTCAGACAGTGGAATACAAAATCAACTTACCCGGTGCTGCTGGTATATGCCTGCCCCAGCACACAGTCTTCAGGAGGTGCTTCTGGGTTATACCAAAAGTCAGCGAAGCATTTGCTGGACTCCGACTTGAGCGGCACAGAGCGCTCAAACCCATAGTCACTGGAAAACATCAGCACCAAGAGTGTTACCAGATCCACTTCACTCAGCACCCTAATGTTGTGTGGATGAGATACTTCTTTTAAGAGCAAAAAGATTTTTTTACTTGTTATTCTACCAGCTGAGCATAAAAGTTGATAAAGTCAACTCTGTTCTAAGGCTAATTTCAGTAGGAGCTGTACACACCTGGGGACAAACTGGTCGTGATTATCTTGTCAGTTCTGCAAAATTAACTCTCTTTGTAGCTGAGATTTTTAAAAGGTTTCCTTTGCCACCCAGACCAACACATTTCTTCTGGTTTTGTGTTTGGTTTGCTTCATTTGCAAATAGAAAAGGTTTTCTTGCCTTATAAATCAATCCAATGGTCATTTTTCAAGTCTCGATCAATAGAGAAAAGCATCAGGAGTTGTTCACTCAGGTGAAGCAAACACTTAAAACATGGCAATGTTTTAAAACAAAGGCAAATGGGAAAGTAGCCTGTTATTCAAACAGTAGCTTGCCTTTTTGTTCATACACAGCTATGGGTGAGAGGGGCAAAGGGAGGCAAATAAATCCATCTCAGCCTCTAAGTAACTATTTATGAGCAATAAACCCAAATGTCCACAGACTCACCATAAGAAATCAGAGTGTACACATTCACAGACTCTGGATGTGAGAGCTGAAGTGAAACTTCTCCCTTTAATGCACCAGGATGAAATCTTCCTCTTGCGAAAGCTCCTCTGCTGGCCCATGATGCAGTGATCCCCCTGAACATCAAAGCGCCAGGCTTAGTGCACACCACAACCCACACCACGCAGACATGACTACATGCTGTCCTGACAAAGGCTGCCATGAGCTTCTCTCAACTTTTTCATGTTCCAATATATAGCTGTAGAAACCTCTCATCTGCATTGCAGGCTGCTCTGGGCCATTTCAGAGCTGTAACACAAGCTGGTGAAGGGCCCAGAGAGTAAATCTTATGAGGAGTGACTGAAGGAGTTGTAGATGGTTAGTTTGAAAAAGAAGAGGCTGAGGAGCTTCCTCAAACTTTTCCTCATGGCTGTCTACAGCTACTTGAAAGGACTAGTGGGAGGTGTCCCTGCCTATGGCAGGGAGTTGGAACTTGATGATCTTTGAGGTCCCTTCCAACCTTACCTTTCTATGATTCTGTGACCTTGTGCAGAGTTTGGTGCTGGTCTCTTCCTACAGGTAAACAGTGACAGAACAAGAGGGGAATGGCCTCGAGATGTTACAGGGTAGATTTAGATTGGGTATTAGGAATTTTTTTTCCCAGAAAGAGTGGTGAGGCACTGGAATGAGCTGCCCAGGGAGGTGGTGGAGTCAGCAGCCCTGGATGTGTGTAAAAGCCATTTGGATGAGGTGCTTGGGGACACGGTTTAGGGTGCACCTTGTACAGCAGGGTCTTGGTTGGATTTGGTGATCCTGAGGGGCTTTGCCAACCTGAATGCTTCTGTGATTCTATATTTGGGGCACAAATCCAAAATACATCACAATTCAAGTGCATGTTAGTGCATGGTTCAGCATGTACTATGTTGGCATAAGCCTACAACTGACTATTTAAAAGTTCAGTGTGGATGCAGATGGTTGAAGTTCTACCTAAAGCACCAAGTCTCATTGCAACAGGAAGCACCAAGCATGTGGACACAAACAGGATGAAGACTGAGTGAACAGCCTCTACTGGTAACTGAGCAGTTGCAAGCACTCTGTCCAAGTCGTTTTAGTAGTTTCTGTTTGTGAAAGACATTTCAGAGTCAACATCCAAAGATATTGCTGCTTTTTAGGCTCAGATCTGCATAACATGCTTTGTAAATTCACAGCATTCCCAAACAAGAAATAGAAAATGAGGCATGAGACACTAGTAAATGAGAACTAGAGCAACAGAGAGTAGTGTGCAAGAGTAACCACACCCAAATCCTGCAGAAAGAGAGAGAACAAATGTACTGGAAGAAGCAAACCAGAATCATTAGAATGATTCTGCTGAATGAATATCACATGTTCCACTTCATGTGAAGCCCCTCCCCACGCTGATCTCTTTAATCAATATATTGTAAGGAGAACATAACTGCCCAGGATTGGATTTGGCCAGAGCACCAGGATTAGCACAGCCCTAATGCACTACTGCAGACATGGCATTGACCAAAACGACTGCACTCCATCACAGGATTAGTCCATGGAGATGCTGAATTCCTTCTGGAATGGGTTTTACTCATGGTAGTTTCTATCTGAGTACAGCATGTGGTCAGGAAGTTGGCAGAACACACAGCTGCATGCTGAAACTGCTTCAATCAATATCGCACACTTCAGTTCATGGCAACTGCTGCAGAATCCAGCAGGACCACCTATTATTATGGCAGACCACCAGATACACTTCAGCTTTTCCCAGGACACAGATCACACAACCAAAGGGAACACAAAATCCTCTCTCATTTTAAAGTCTCGTTAAATCAGTAAAGACCCACAGAAGGAGATCCAAGCTACGGATGTAGCATCCAAATTCTGTATGAAAACACTTCCCTAGCACACAGTTCTGCAGGAATCTGAAAGCCAAGGAAAAGCTGGGCAGTTAACATAAGACCACAAATACCTGTAGGTTTGTGAGCTCCCAAGACTCATAGTCATCATCAGTGCACTCCCTGGGGAAGGATGGCCTGAAGTCCACCTTCACCAGTTCCCAGTCCGAACGGTAGCTAATGTGTCCAAAGACTCTGAAGGAAAGGATCAAAAGTAAAACCTTACTGCAAAGAAATAACACAGCTGAGATTCAAAACTTCAGCTCTTTTCCTTCCCACTTGCATGGTTTGCTTCAAAAGGTCCCTGCTTAATTTTCCTTCTGCTTTTATCCTTGTTCATATACAGCATGTCTACTTAGAAAACACTTGCAAACCAAGTATGAAACTTTACAATGAAAAAATGCAGCCCAGAGATGAGGGTTTGTTTTTTTCCCCCCTCGGTAAATTATCCAGAAATCTAACTGGAAATCTGCTGCTTTATCTCATTTGGCAGCCAACAGTTTTGTCTGCTGTCTTGTTATGTGAAGCATTCAGAGCTCTCGGGTTGTGACGGGGAGCTCAGACCAGGGAGCAGAATCCAGGAGCGCAAGATTCAGTTTCCAGCTCTGTCACTCATTACTTATGATTAGAGTGCAACTCCCTCAGTCGGTTTTGTTGCTTTGTGGGTTTTTTCCCAACTTCTGCCAATTTCAGACAGCAGTTTGCTGTTGTTTGAACTCAGGGCAGTGTCAGGAAGTTGTGTTCATTTCCAGGGAATACACTTCATCTACACACGAGGCTGTCTCCTCTTCATTTCAGATAGTCCAATAGAGAATAAAAAAACAGCCACAAACTATAAATCTTT
>VWYK01098057.1:0-20490 GCA_013399775.1 Semnornis frantzii
GTGTAATCAGAGAAAATGGTTTTGATGTTTGCCTTTAGATGTTGTAAAAAATACAAAAAGTGCTTCTTAAATTGAATGGCAGAGAAAATTCCTTATGGATCCAGGTGTTCACCCTTCTGAAGAGACAAAACAAAAACCAAATCAACTACAGCCACATGCAAATAATCAAAGCTCTTTGCCATGTAATTAAGTAATTCCTTATACAAAACGCTCTTGGTTTAAAACAGAAAGGTTTCATTTAAAGAGAAATTATCACTGAGCTTTCCTTTGGTCAGTGGGGGGGCTGCTCTGTCAAGTGAGAATTATTTCAAGGATTCATAGAATGGTAAGGTTGGAAGGGACCTCAAACATCATCCAGTTCCAACCCTCTCCCATAGGCAGGGACACCTCCCACTAGAACAGGTCATTCAAGGCCTCCTCCAACCTGGTCTTGAACACCTCCAGGCAGGGAGCAGCCACAACCTCCATGGGCAACCTGTGCCAGTGTCTCACCACTCTCACTGCAAACAACTTCCTCCTAACATCCACTTTCGATCTCCCCTCTGCCACTTCAAACCCATTGCCCCTTGTCCTGTCATAACAAGGCCTTGTCAATAGTCCCTCCCCAGCCTTCCTGGAGCCCCCTTCAGATCCTGCAAGGCTACTCTAAGGTCTCCTGGAAGCCTTCTCTTCTGCAGGCTGCAGAGCCCCAACTCTCTCAGCCTGTCCTCACAGCAGAGCTGCTGCAGCCCTCTCAGCATCTTTGTGGCCTCCTCTGGATCCACTCCAACACTTCCATGTCTTTCCTGTGCTGGAGGCTCCAGAACTGCACACAGGACTCCAGATGGGGTCTGAGGAGAGTAGAGTATGTTCTTAAATGCCCTGTACCTTGTATTTGTTTCCTTGTGACATGTGTAGGTGTATGGCAATGCAAAGCTGGAGGCTGAGGTCTTTTCCTTGAAGGAGGAGGGAAGTGCATGTGTGTTTGTCTCACACCACAGCAGAGTTCTGAGCACACTGAAACATTAATGCCACTATACACAGTTTAGTATTACATACAGGTCAGTGTTATGTGTAAAGGGGAGAATGACATTTCTCCGAGGACAAATAATATTATTCATAACACAGTTCTTGCACTTTTCTGTGATAGTATCAATTGCTCATAGCTGACTGAAACAAGTTGAGCTGGGTCTGATAAGGGACTGAGGCTTGGGTCCAAGCCCAGATCATTTTACCAAGGCTGCAGCAGAGTCTGATCTAACACTGTGTAGTCAGGGAGTTGCTAGGAAAAGTAGCATAAGTATTTAGGCAAAATCCTGGTTCCATGGCAAAACTTTCATTAATATCAAGATTTCCCCTCCTACTGTGAGGCCAACAGATCCTCGTAGAAGGCATTTTGAAGATAAAAGCCCTTTCTAATGCCAGGACTGCCTGAAAGGTTTCATTTTATTGCAATTTATGAAAATTGTCTGTTAGGGCAGTTAAGATTTTGCTATAATGATGAATTTCTTTAGACAGTTCCCTGCTTTGAAAATTGTGAAGAGAGCAGAAGCTGAGAGATTTTTGATACTGAAACATAGGATAGAATGAAATGAATTGATCTCAAAGTGTGAAGGTTTCCCTCGATCAATGGTGTGTTGTACACGTAGATTGGCAGAAATGCCAGTGAGCTGGAAGCCAACATGTACCTGCCTATGGTAGGGGTTTGGAACTAGATGATCTTTGAGGTCCCTTCCAACCTCACCATTCTATGATTCTATGTAGGTAACCTGAAAATAAACCTCAAGCCCTTTTAAAACTTTGTGTCAGGAAATTAGAGAAAAGATACAGAAAAAGAAGAGGATCCATTTCTTATGCACTCTAGAGGGCACAGAAGGGGTATATTTTTACCAATGATACCTGCTGATACACAGAAATCGTGCTGCTCGAACCCAGGACTCGCTCCCTGCACTTCCCTAAGGGAGGAATGATGAGAGGGTTACACCTCTGCCTCCGCACTGTGCACGGGCTGGGCTCCACGTTTTCTATCTTGCTATTGTAGCCAACCCCCCAGAGGGGCTGCATTTACAGCCAGGACTAGATTTGTTTTCTTTCCTTCTCCTTTCATCCCTCCCGTCCCCCCGCAGCCCTCTCTTAGCTTCGTTCTCTCCCCGCGCAGCGCGGAACGGGGCGCAGGCCAGGGCAGGATCGGGGAGCGCTGCTGCGAGCGGCCAGCAGGGGGAGGCCGTGCGCCGCCGGGGCGCGGTGTCACTAAGGCTCCCTGAGGACTTGGCAGGGCCGCGGCGTGCCGAGAGAAAGGGCTCAAGAGAAGGGGCCGAGGGAAAACTCTCTCCGGAAATCTATCAGAGACTGCGTTCCCAGTGGGGCCAATTGCATCCCGGGCTGCATCCAAAGAACCAGCGAGAGAGGGGATTCTGCCATTTTACTCTGCTCTTGGTAAGACCTTCAGTACTGCATCCAGCTCTGACGCCCTCAAGGCAGGAGGTCCACGGGCGTGATGGAAGGGGTCCAGAGCAAGGGACACCTCTGCCACAAGGACAGGCTGGGGGAGCTCTGAGTAACCTCATCTAGCCGAGGATGTCCCTGCTGATTGCTGGAGGCTTGGACTAGATGATCTTTGGAAACTCCTTCCAATCCAAACCATCCTTGGATGGTCCTTCTAATACCTCGAAAATAAAACCCTCCAACCTTTGGAGGTCAAAATAGAAACTACCCCCCAACCCCCACCCCTATTTCCCCCTCTTTATATTCCTTCCCCCCAAAAAAACTCCAATAAACAACAAAACAACCCAAAAACCTCAAAACCAAAGACCCCAAATGAAACCAAACCAAACTAAACCCTCAAAACCAAACCAAACCAAAACCCAAATGAAACCGACCCAAAACCTCAAAACTAAACCAAACCAAACCCCAAACCAAANACCAATCCAAAACCTCAAAACCAAACCAAACAAAAACACCAAACCGAAGCCTCAAAACTAAATCAAAACCCCAAACAAAAGCAAACCAAACCAAAGCCTCAAAACCAAATAAAAACCAAAACTCCAAACCAACCCAAAACCTCAAAACCAAACCAAACAAAAACACCAAACCAAACCAAACTAAAACCTCAGTGAGAGTGGTGAGACACTGGCACAGGTTGCCCAGGGAGGTTGTGGCTGCTCCCTGCCTGGAGGTGTTCAAGGCCAGGCTGGAGGAGGCCTTGAGTGACCTGTGCTAGTGGGAGGTGTCCCTGCCTATGGCAGGAGGGTGGAACTGGATGAGCTTTGAGGTCCCTTCCAACCTTTCCAGTCTATGATTCTATGAACAAGGGGACACAGTCTTCAACTGTATGAGGGCAGGTTTAGGCTGGATGTTAGGAAGAAATTCTTCACAGGAAGAGTGATTGCCCATTGGAACGGGCTACCCATGGAGGTGGTGGAGACATCATCCCTGGAGGTGTTTAAAAGGAGGCTGGATGAGGTACTTAGTGCCATGGTTTAGTTAATTAGAAGGATTAGGTGATAGGTTGGACTTGATGATCCTAGAGGTCTTTTCCAACCTGGTTAATTCTGTGATCTGTTATCAGTTGGGTGCCATTTCCTTCCTCTTTTTTGTTCCTCCCTCGCCACTTTCTTATGAAATGCTCATCACAATGCCAGGAGTGTGTTGTCAAAATTGGGGAATCACAGTACTCATGTCTTTGGGAAGTGTAAGAATAATCTCTATGGGGCTTTTGACAAAAAGGACAATACAAAAGCATGTCCAAACAAAGGTGCACATATGCATTTACCTTGCTTAAATTCTTGCCAAGCAAATTCGCCTTCCATCTGCAATGGTAATATTGTGTAAGTACTTCAACTCCAAAGACTTTGAACAGAAAAAAAAAAAAACAGTTAACCAGCATTTTTCCCTATAAACACTGAACTCCCTTGCACTGCAAGATATTTATCAGCCCTGAGATTGAAAAGATAAATTAGTTATCCTGGGCAAAATTCATGCAATGCGTGAAATGGACCAAGAGCTTGAGTTTGGCATGAAATTTGGTCAGAGTGCAGGGGAAGCTCAGATTGCTTGCAGCAGCTTGGGTTGTCAAGGCATTCTGCAGCATTTAGTAAAGACCCAGCTTCAGGATTCTTGCTCAAGTACCCTGCCTCACTGTGGTTTGGCTGAAGGGTTACAGAGAGCAGGTAACCAGCTGTCTGCGTGCCATATGGTTACCTTTCTATAAGTTACAGTCTAAACATGAAAAATCTGAGTACAGGATATTTAGTGTATACACTTCAGAATCTAAGAAACCAGATTATAACCTGGAGTCCTGTGTGCAGTTCTGGAGCCCCCAGCACAGGAAGGACATGGAAGTGTTGGAGCCGGTCCAGAGGAGGCCACCAAGATGCTGAGAGGGCTGCAGCAGCTCTGCTGTGAGGACAGGCTGAGAGAGTTGGGGCTCTGCAGCCTGCAGAGGAGAAGGCTTCCAGGAGACCTTAGAGTAGCCTTGCAGGATCTGAAGGGGGCTACAGGAAGGCTGGGGAGGGACTATTGACAAGGGCTTGGAATGCCAGGACAGGGGCAATGGGTTTGAAGTGGCAGAGGGGAGATTGAAAGTGGATGTTAGGAGGAAGTTGTTTGCAGTGAGGGTGGTGAGACACTGGCACAGGTTGCCCAGGGAGGTTGTGGCTGCTCCCTCCCTGGAGGTGTTCAAGGCCAGGTTGGAGGAGGCCTTGAGTGACCTGTGCTAGTGGGAGGTGTCCCTGCCTATGGCAGGGGGTTGGAACTGGATGATCCTTGAGGTCCCTTCCAACCTTACCATTCTGTGATTCTATAACACACAACAAAACTCCCCAGAGCTTGGTTTGATTTAATCTGGATTGCATCTTCAAAGATGTAGCTGGAATTCTGACAGTGAAATTTGTGCTCAATTTTGCCACTTGTTTTAAAATAATGATTTTCTATATAAAAAAATATTGTTGCCCAGATGCTGGGTTTTTTTGTAAAATACCAACCAGTGTTTTATAAATGACTGCAAATCACTCTCAGCCTAGATGACATTATATAAACACATGAGCTTAATACCTTTCATACAAGGGATGTAAAGTACTTTACCAGCAGTAATACTTGGATACAGGTCTATCTAGTTTCCTGCTTTCTGTGTTTTTCCTGTCTCCTGCTCTCCTGTTGCTGCACTTGTAGGTGAAGTGAAGTCAGTGCCACAAACCTGCCTCTAGTTCTGCAACCTGTGTGGACACATGGGGCTTGTAACTGTTCAGTGGGCATCTGCTGAGCACAGTATCCAAACAGAAGGATGCCTCTGGTCCTTTCAGAAGCAGAAATGTTCATTTTCACAAGTAATGTCTCCTCAAATCATAGAATCATAGCATGGTAAGGTTGGAAGGGACCTCAAGGATCATCCAGTTCCACCCCCCTGCCATAGGCAGGGACACCTCCCACTAGCACAGGTCACTCAAGGCCTCCTCCAACCTGGCCTTGAACACCTCCAGGGAGGGAGCAGCCACAACCTCCCTGGGCAACCTGTGCCAGTGTCTCACCACCCTCACTGCAAACAACTTCCTCCTAACATCCACTTCCAGTCTCCCCTCTGCCACTTCAGTGAAGATAATCATCATTATACCAAGATTGCCCTCACCTGATCCAAAGGATGGGTGGTTTAATTACTTCAGAGAAAGTTACAGGTAGAAAATAATTTATCTCCAATTCTGAGTTACAAGAGTGTGTCAAGGATGCTAAAAAAGGAGTAATGTGTTTGGCTTTTTTTCCCCTCCAAAGAATTACACAACATCTCAGTGGTAGAGCAGAGGATAAAATCCTAAGCTACCAAAAGTGATCCATTTCCAGGTCAGGAGCCCAACACTTTCCCTAAGAGCTAAAGTTAATATTTATCTAAGCCCCAAGGCAGTAATTTTGAAGGTGTTGATCTTGGGAATTAATTGCTGCTTTAAATGGGCACTTAACAGTTTAAACAACATTTTTATTGGCATACAGTAGTCAAATGCCTACCAGTGTGCTGATGGGTTTATGATGCACAAAGAGCCTATCTTTGAGTTAAATGCTCTTAGAGGCACTGGATCTTTTAAGTACCCTGGGTTAATGTATGTGAGATGTACACCAACTGCTGCACAAAGGGAAGAAAATGTTCATTTTTAAATGCTGTAGTTCAGACTGTTTTCTGTTCTATATATACTCAGAAATGAAGCTTTCAGACTACTGGTGCTGCCTGAAGGAGCTTTATGCTCCCAGGGAGCTCCAGGCTCGTGCTTGTATTTCAGCACTGGTTTTCTACAGGATAAAGCACCATGCTTGGAAGTGTCAGGGTGTCACAGGGACTCTGAGGCACTGTGCTCACAGAAATGGCTGCAAAACTCATTACACTTACAAAGAGGTTGCTTGGATTCAGTACAGTCAATACAGTATTTATGTTGCCACTAGCATCAGAGGAAACCAAAGGATTTGAAATCCCATTAATTATCTCCATTTTTATGGCCGAGTTATTAGGCATTTGGAGATCCTCATTGTGATTAGAAGCATGAGGCCTAATTTCTGTTCTGCCTGGAGTTAAGTACCAGTCTCAAATAGCATGGCTGTGCCTGCTGGCTGAAAGGAAGCACAACCTAGCAGTGTGCACAACTCCACTGAAGCAAGTTTTGCACACATGCTGGGGCACCTGTGCCAGGAGAGGCTGTAAAATGTGCCAGAGGGAATTTTCTGAAGGGAAGGCAGCATGGCATAGAGATTTCTGAGCTATGGGACTGGTTATAGTCCCAGACAAGATAGTGTCTGTGCCCCACTACTAGGCACACCCTCACCCTCAGAACATGGATTCCTATCTCTGTTTTCTGCCTGCTGGAAAATACTGTATCTGCCTGCTATTAATGACCTGCTTCTAGCAGGCCAATTAGGAGCTGACTTGTGATAAGTCTTTGTCCCATTTAAAATTATGACAGCTTGCTGTCTAAGTATAGGATGAGTGCATTGTGTACTTCAGATGAGAAGTGTGACCTGTGGTTGTAGTGAGGCTATTTGGCACAGCATAGCTGGTGTGGCTCGCTGCTGTGATGGCACAGGATGCTGCTAGCAAGCCATAGCTAGCCTCTTGCCTCACCACTATTTATTTGTGCTGCCTGACACTTTGCTTCCTAATTAAAAGTGACACATACAATTTTAACCCATTGACAGAGCTTTCTAGTTAGCTGGCTGCAAAGTCTGCTATTAAGAGGAAGCTTCTATAATGGAGCACAGAAAGCCAAGCCTTTGCCTCCTTCCCATATATGGAATGTGAAATCAGAAGCTGTTTGCAAAAATAAGTAATAGGTGTGGGGAGAAAAGTACACTATAAAAATAAGTGAGAAATTGTATTTATAAACCACTTTCTTAAATAAGAAATAGTTGCAATTCTTAATTCCAGACTGTCTCTCTCTGCCTCTCCCTTTCAATCACTGCACTGCTGGGTACTTACCTCTGATAGCCCAGATCCTGGGTGCCTGAGTCCTGCCTTTTTCTCTGCTATATCTGTCACCCAGAGCCTAAATCATAGCTGCTATGAATAGATTAATAAATAGTCTGAGTGTAGGGAAGCTACCACAGTCCTGGAGCCTGAATCATAGAGTGGTAGGGGTCGGAAGGGACCTCTGGAGGCCATCTAGTTCAACTCCTCTGCTAAAGCAGGTTTCCCTACATCATAGAATCATAGAATGGTAAGGTTGGAAGGGACCTCAAGGATCATCCAGTTCCAACCCCCTGCCATAGGCAGGGACACCTCCCACCAGCACAGGTCACTCAAGGCCTCATCCAACCTGGCCTTAAACACCTGCAGGGAGGGAGCAGCCACAACCTCCCTGGGCAACCTGTGCCAGTGTCTCACCACCCTCACTGCAAACAACTTCCTCCTAACATCCACTTTCAATCTCCCCTCTGACACTTCAAACCCATTGCCCCTTGTCCTGGCATTCCCAGCCCTTGTCAATAGTCCCTCCCCAGCCTTCCTGGAGCCCCCTTCAGATCCTGGAAGGCTACTCTAAGGTCTCCTGGAAGCCTTCTCTTCTGCAGGCTGCAGAGCCCCAACTCTCTCAGCCTGTCCTCACAGCAGAGCTGCTGCAGCCCTCCCAGCATCTCCGTGGCCTCCTGTGGACCTGCTCCAAGACTTCCATGTCCTTCCTGTGCTGGGGGCTCCAGAACTGCACCCAGGACTGCAGGTGTGGTCTGAGGAGAGCAGAGCAAAGGGGCAGAATCGCCTCCCTTGCCCTGCTGCCCACACTGCTCTTGCTGCAGCCCAGAACTCAGCTGCAGCTCAGATGCTACAATAACACATATTACAGCAGAAATGTAAAGAAATGGAAATAGATTTTGGTTTCCTAGAATTTATAGTTCAGCTCTGAGCATGTATATGAGTCTGTGACAAAGGCCATTACATTATATTAGTGCTAGATATGTGGGAACTAATATCATGTGAACCTAACCTTTATCTGGATGTTGAATTCCCATTTATTTTGCCTTATGTAGGACTGATTACATAGTGAGCTACTCTATTTTGTATAGCTGCTAAATAAACAGTGTGTGAGACTTTGCCCAGTCTGGGAAGGAAGCCTCTGGATCCATCTTTTCCCTGTTATGCAGAAGGAAGAGTTCAGGGAATATGAAACTAGTCATTGTGTTGGAGGAAGTGGTCTTAGGAAAATAAAGAGTCTTCTATACACATCCATGCCCCTGCTAGATTGTATCTATAGTATATAATATAAGATCCTGCAAAAATACCCACCATGGCTGTGACTGAACTTTGAGAACTGCTTTTTCCTCACCTCACTGAAATGTTCACAGTCTTAAAAAGCTAGGACAGGGCACATAGCTCATATGTTCCTGGGATAATAAACTGTACATTTATCAAGTTGCTTAGAAAACACCAGGCTCTTGGGGTAAGGTGTTTGGGTCATTGCTTGATTTTTCTTTAGAAAGATAAAGCAAACTGGAACAAGGAGTTTTGGAAAAGAGAATTCTTCTTTCTGAAACTGTTTCTCTTACCATAAATTGGGGTTCTTTAGAAAGCTGCCCTCTGGAATTAAGTGGCTGTAAAGTTGTGAGCAAGCTTTTTTTTCTGTATTTGTTGTTGCACTTCTGTGTCTGCATGAGACCTTGAGTGTGCAAGGGAAGAGTGTAAACTGAACCTGGTCTGCCTGGTTCAATGTCCTTGTCAAAATGACTTTGCTATGTGTTTTGGGGCATACTAAGCTGACCTTAGTGGTGGATACTTCTGGGTAGAGACCCTGGTGGGTAGCTCCATCTCTGACACCAGCGAGGGCAGCCCCTGGACTTGCTGAGTTTCAGTGTAGCCAAGAGAGCTGCTGTCATTTCAGCAGTTGCCCTGGCTCCTTGCAGAGATTTAACTGTGCACAAATCACCACTCTCTGTGCTCTCTGTGGGGCTAGAAAGGCTGCAAACTGAGAGTGACAGAATGGTTCCTGGGATTCCCTATGCTCCTGACATCCCTTCCTTGCCTCTATGTGAGAACTCACATATTTGGACATAAAAGATGTTTCTGATGCACTCTTCCTGTGATTTAGATGTGAGCACTACAGAATCACAGAAACATCCAGGCTGGAAAAGCCCCTCAGGTTCACCAAGTCCAACCTATAACTCTACTCTACAAGATTCACCTTAAACAATATCCCTCAGCACCACATCCTGCATATGGCAGTCTTGGTTCTCTCTAGTAAGGAAGCTTACAGCAAGTGCAGTGTACTGGCAGGTGATGGCCTGGCTGCTGCAGAGCTCTGTCACACCTCCCCACAGGGCACCTTACCATCACATGCTGCCCATGATCCATCAGTTTGGGGCCTGGGATCTGGGACCTGGCTTTGAGAGACAGGTACTGTGGCAAGGAACTGGTACTGTGGCAAGGAACTAAGCTGGAGACAACTAAGCCACAGATGTCTGATAACTCTGTGTGCTTCTCAAAGGTCATGATGACTGTTAGCCTTCAGGAAGAGGGGGACAGAGAGGAAAGGAAATGTAACCTCATGCTAGTGAGAAGGGGCCATGTAATAGCAACAGAATGATCTTGTTCTTCTGCAAAGTCTTTTCTCATCTGAAAAATGTCAATGAAAGTTTACAATCTCACCTCATGTGTGCATGGGAATAAGTCTGTTGCTTAAAAGCTCTGCAGAAAGTGAATGTGGCATTTTTGTAAACAACAGTATTTTAAACTATGACTTGAAAGCCTGGGAAGCCTTTGTACACCCACCTTTGCTATCCTCCCTTCTGGCTGCTGAGAGGCCCTTTCATAAATTTCCCTTTTCTTTTCAAAAAAGCATGTATTGTTGCCATGTTTGTGCTCTGGTATTTATATAGCTGTTTCTGTGCTAGCCCTTCAGTTCAGTGGCTGATCCTACAGCTTTCTTCCTGACTGAAACTCTCTCATATGGGCAAATATCTTGCAACTGCATTTCCCAGCAATTGCAAAGATAATGCAATAAGCCACAGCAGAACTAGCTCTGGTGATGGAGAATTGTGAGAAATGCTATATGAGAGCAAGAGAGTGAACTATACAAAGCAGAGGCAGAAAAAAGAGTGGCAAGGTGAGCTGAACAGTTCAGAGGAGGAAGGCTCTTCTGATTTTACTGAAAGCAATGGAAATAGTGATGCTTTGTGTTGTGCTTTGTATTCTTTCACTGTCTCTCTATTGGACATTTAAAAGCAAGATAAGACTTCCTCATTTCTCTGTGTTATTGTAGGGGATATTTCCTACTGGTTCAAATCATAGGATGGTAAGGTTGGAAGGGACCCCAAGGATCACCCAGTTCCAACCCCCTGCCATAGGCAGGGACACCTCCCACTAGCACAGGTCACTCCATGCAGTGCTTTCTTACCATATACAAGATGATAAGCCTCTAGCTTCAGTTTAAATTAGGAGTAGCTTCCACAGGAGCAGGTCACATAGCCAGATAAATATTCCAGGCAGATATGGATGGCAACTGCATGAGCACTGAAGGTGGTTGCACTCACTATTCTTGCAAACAAATTTCTTCTTGAGTACAAATCTTGCAGGTTGTTTTCCAGTGTTGCACTATTGCAGTTGAGAAGGCTGCTTGCTTTCATAGGAAAAATTGTGCAAAGTGCTCTGCATAGGTGTTGGTTGATAGATATAATAACAACAAATAGTAGAGGAGGAGCTCAGATCCAAATTCCTCTGAATTTCATCAATATTCCAGCCCTGTTTCTAATCTGTGCAGTTTTGGATTTGTCTCTAGCAAATATCAAAGGCAGCATTTAAGTCTGAGGTAGTTTCTTAGTCACCACAATCTTTTTCTGAGGACGTGGCCCTCTAGAAAGTTTCTGCATGTTGTGAGGGATGCCTTCAGAGTTGTAAATGGGTAGGAGTGTTTTGCATGGGGTTAACTGCTCAATATTATCAAAGACAGTCTGGAATAGTTCAGCTACCATCTCTCCCCGTTCTGTAATTAGCTACCTTAGTTTAGAGACCAAACTTAGGAAATTATTATCCTTCTGAACTGTCATTTCCCATTACTGTTTGGCAGCCTTAATTCATTACATGCTGTAAAAAATCCCCAAAAAACCCAAAAAAACCAAAACCAAAAAAAAAATCAAACCCCTTTTCTCTAAACTCTGCTAAAGAAAATAGAAAAATAGCTAAGGCATGTGAGGGTTAAAAGTAACTTTTGTCCCATAAGTGTCTTCCCCCGACTTAGAATTCTTTAATAGATACTGAGCAGCACAGAACTGAAAGTATTTTTAATTTCAGTGTTTTGTATATTTACAGAGGGATTACAACAAACTTCTACACTTTATCTGCATTTTCATAGGGCAGTGTGAACATATGAAGTGTATTAAGGTGGACTGCCTTACTTATTAAACTTGTGTGAATTGGTCAGGAGCCCTCAGCAGCCGTGTGCAATAGGGGCTGGAAAGCCATGCAGGATTGAGGTCATGCATGCAGGCAGTTTGTAAGATGATCCCTCTGCACAGAGCCATCAGCAGTCCTCAGCATAGGGGCGCACTCACACACGCATTCCCCTCAAGTCATCTCCTGAAAGGCTGCTTGCTTCCAGCTTGGCTCCAAAGTGCAACCTTAATAAAACTCACTCAAGTCTGAGAGAAAATAGCAGTTCTGCAGCAGATAGTGGAGGGGCAAGAGACTGGGATATGCATATGCAGCTGACTAAAGCAGGCTACATGCTGGACTGTAACAGAGAGGAAACAATAAATCTTAACTACTATGCAATAAATATTCCCAATTTTAACTAAAGGGAGCTATCCTCACAGTAAAACCAAGAAAATTAACAGTTTATCCAAGCTTGATTACAGAACTGTGATTCTCCAGTCCTCTCCCCAAAGGCTTTAAAGGAAATTAACGAGAGATTTAAAGCAAGAGGAAGAAGTTTTTCTTACAGTAGGGAAGGAAAGTAACAATAACATGTCAGTTTTCCTTTCCTTTGCTTTCCTGGCAGCGGTTCTTGCTCATGTAGGCTGCAGTAACCAGCGTCGGGGTCCAGAAGCCAGTGGGAGAAGATTTAACCGGATCCAGCACGGGCAGTGCACCTATACTTTCATTCTGCCAGAGCAGGACGGCAGCTGTCGGGAAAGCACAACAGAGCAGTACAACACAAACGCTCTGCAGAGAGATGCTCCTCACGTGGAACAGGATTTCTCTTCCCAGAAACTGCAACATCTGGAACATGTGATGGAAAATTACACTCAGTGGCTGCAAAAAGTAAGTGTTTCTTGTTTGCATGTCTCCCTAGCTGGATTGTTTTGGTGGTGCTTGTGCTGTTCAAAGTTTTCACTAGCTTCTAGAACTGAGGTAATAAGGATTGATCTAGTTTGTGGCTGTTAGGGGAGAAATGTTTCAGCCACACTGACATTTCTCTTGGGAGCAGAATTTTCTTCACATTACTGAAAGATGCAACTTCTTAAAGCCTTATCTCAAGAGATTATGGATGTTTGTGAGACAGGGAGCAGCAAAATCCTCCAGAGACTCGAATGACAGAACTCAGTATTCCTATTCTACTTAGAGTTCACAGCAGCAGATCAGATGCCAGGCAGGATACCTGCTACTCTGACAGCAAAAGGGAGCACTTAAAAAAAATCAGCATTTAAGTGCACTGATTAAGAATATCATTGTTCCTCCATAATTAGATTCTGTAATACTATTCTACCCAGCTAATTGCTGGGAGGAAAAGAAAGAAGAAAGCATACAGGCATTCACACTCTCAAAAACCTCACAAGGAAACTTTTTAGTTGTCTAGATTATACTAGACTCGAAACAGCCTGTTTTAATTTGAGTGTGTATATGTGCCTTCTTTCATAGAAAGGGAAAAATGGGTTTGAAGGTGTTGGAGTAACTTAGCAGAAGCAATTATTTTTAAGAATTTGTGCAATAGCTCAAAGTCTGCAATGAACTTTTCAGTATTTTATGAGCGAGCTCAGGTTGGAGCCTGAAAAGACTTAAATATCTGAACAATTTTACTCCCAGGAGCAGTTCCATTCACCTTAAGAGGATTGCTTGCTTGTGTAAAATTGCATACCTTGCAGGGTCTTGTCCATGCCTTGGTAATGAAAATGCTTTGGGGTAGCTGACCAGGAAAAAGAAATAAACAGTGCCTGTATATAGTTATTTATAATACTCTCATTCTCACACTGGCATTTTGACCTGGCATAACTCAGAAAATTGAGCAACTGAGTGATGCAGCTAGTCACATACAATGGCATAAGAAAACTGCTGCATTTGAAAGATGGATGATTTCAGTCCAACACAAGCTCACACTAGCAGTGAATATCACTAAAACTCTAGAGAAGACTCTACTGGGCTGATCTGTTGTTTTAGCACAGTTACTGTTACCTATCTCAGGTACAAGTTTCATTTCATTCAGCTATACAAGGTAGAAATATGTTTAAAAAGCATCTGCAACCATCTCCATCCCTACTAAAACCTTTAGAGGGGATTTCCAGACTTTTTGGTAAATTAATTGTGCTCTTTGAAATGACTCTGTCCAGTCAGCATGCGACTATAAACCAAAATACAACCAAGCATTTAATTTTTAGACCGCTTTCCTGATACTCTAATATCTCGTTATGCTTTGGGGAATATTAGGCTGGAAATAAGGAGATGTCTTTTGCAGAGGAATGCATTTCTTAAGAAATTATTTTGCTGTGCCTTGGGAGGCTGAGGCAAGCACTGAAAAGAGGGAAGTTGTTATCTGTGTTTGCAGAGACATAATTTTCCTTGAGCAAATCGCCTGCTGCGTGGTGCTGGTAAGACATCACTTATTCTGTGTTTGTCCACTAGAGACTGAGCTAAGATCACTATTGCACCGTGAACTGAGCGTGGAGAAATACGAGCCTCTGGAGTGTGAATGTCTGGGTTAGGGTTAGTCCTCTCACACTTTGGAAGGAAGTGATTAAACAGGTAGGAAGTCCAATGAAAGGAGTTTATATCTGAGGGCTGTTTTCGTCGGCAGGGATCGTAAAGGCGGCTATGGGCAGGAGCACCCGCCTCCTCCTTTTCCTTCCCAGCCCCCAGCCCTCTGCTCCCTGGGGTTTACATAAAACTGGGATTGTGCACGTATCCCCCTGTGTCACTTTTCCCTGCAATGAAAGGACTCGTTTCTCTGCGTGGTGGAGTATGGCTCCCTCTGAACAAATGAGGCTGATGCAGCTCCATTATAGCATCTCTGAATACTCATTTGCATTGTTGCTATTGCCCTCACAAAACATCTCAGCTACAACTCACTTCCTTTCAAAACAAGCAGAATGCTTCAGTGTAGCAGATGTGTCGTGTAGACATCTTGCATCTCATTTTTATACTCTCCATTTGTTTTTCTTCCTAGGTTTTTAATATCAGATATAAGAACTTCCACTCTAAGGAGCATTTTACAATGCACCTGCCATGATGTAAAGAATAATTAATGAGTATAGGTCTAGGACTGGAAGTGAATAATTATAACATGGAATAAAGTTTGAGGATCTGACTTACATAAGGGAAATATGTGCATTACTTCAACTAATACACATGACCTGCATTAAAAAATGTGCATGGGCAGAGGCTGACTGGGCCAATTATTTTCTCAGCAAAAATCCTGCCCTGCAATATTGAAGGAGTGTGTCTTAAGAAAATGGCTAAGAATCACAGTTTGATTGACTTTGTAGCATTTGAATTTCAAAGTGTTTCACATTTATATCCAGGCTGACAGATTTTTTAGAAGCAAGGCAAGTCTTTTATTTACTTCTTTTGTTTTTTATTTTCCAAAAGGCAACTTTTTAATGCTTAGAGCCAAATGTTTTCTTTGATGACCTACATTGTAAATCAAAGTCCGGGGAGCCAATTACTGTGGGTTAAGTCCCAGCCTTGTCCATTAGCATATCTACAGTCAGCATAACAGGGATTGGTTGGCAAACCAGGGACATGGCAAAATGCTCTGTGCAGACACTGCTCAGAAGATGACTTAGTAAACATTTTTAGAGATTTTCCTAGAACTGTTTATTTTAATGCCGGATAACTTTCCCCATTGTTTAAGCTTGGGTTTCATTTCTGCAATATGTTTATCCTAATACTTCAAAACAAACAGTTCATCACATTTTCTTTCTTGCATGAACTGCCTGGCACATATGATACTGTTTGGTGTTTAATTGCAGTGTCTAAATATTGCCAAAGAGGAGTTACATGAAATGTTATCATCGTGTCTTGCTTGGGAGCTTTCTGCTAGTGAGCTTGCTGTGCTTACAGTACCAAAGGACTCAGGGTAGCTGTATTGATGAGTGTTTCATATACCTATCCCTGAGTCTAAATAGCAAGAATAATAGTTGTTGTTGCAGTAATAAATAAGTGAGTTTAACCCACTTATTTTTCCTTTCCACTCATTTTTCTTTTCCACTCATTTTACTTTTCCACTCATTTTACTTTTCCACTCATTTTTCTTTTCCACTCGTTTTTCTTTTCCACTCATTTTTCTTTTCCACTCGTTTTTCTTTTCCACTCATTTTACTTTTCCACTCATTTTACTTTTCCACTCATTTTTCTTTTCCACTCGTTTTTCTTTTCCACTCGTTTTTCTTTTCCACTCATTTTACTTTTCCACTCATTTTACTTTTCCACTCATTTTTCTTTTCCACTCATTTTTCTTTTCCACTCGTTTTTCTTTTCCACTCATTTTTCTTTTCCACTCATTTTACTTTCCCACTCATTTTTCTTTTCCACTCATTTTTCTTTCCTGTTCATCGCCTAAGCACAACACCATAAAAGTTTAAACTGAATGCTGAATAGCAGCATACTTAGAGGAGCTAGCACAGATGTACAAGTCTGAGCTGCAAGTGAGCTACAATCATTCTGGGCAGCCAGACTCCTTTTTTCCCTTTTCTCTGCAGATATTGATGACACCACTACACTTAACCCAAATAAAGAAGCTTCAACACACTTCCCTTCCCCTTCAAAGTGGCTCTGCTGTCACCAACTATAAACAGCAGTAGTGTGAAATGATAAGCCAAATTTGGTCATTGAAGAAAGAAATGATATGTAATTTTTTCTGGGATACCTGTAGTTATTTGACAGTTTGCTTTAATCTAGTTGAAAGTTTATTCTTACCATAGTTTTGATAAATTATTTGTCTATTGCATTCTCCTCTCTTTGAGTTCATTACTTGCAGAAGTATCATTGCAAGTGCTTACTTGGGTAAGGAATCTTGGTTTTCAGAGGGACTAGTCATTGTACAGAACAAACATGGCTTTTGAAAAGACCTGTGCCTGTCATAGAATCATACAATCATAGAACCATAGAATCATAGAACCATAGGATCGTAGAATCATAGAACCATAGGATTGTAGAATCATAGAACCATAGGAATGTAGAATCATAGAACCATAGGAATGTAGAATCATAGAACCATAGGACTGTAGAATCATAGAATTCATAGAATCATAGAACCACAGAATCATAGAGTCATAGAATCATAGAATGGTAAGGTTGGAAGGGACCTCAAGGATCATCCAGTTCCAACCCCCTTCCATAGGCAGGGACACCTCCCACTAGCACAGGTCACTCAAGGCCTCCTCCAACCTGGCCTTGAACACCTCCAGGGAGGGAGCAGCCACAACCTCCCTGGGCAACCTGTGCCAGTGTCTCACCACCCTCACTGCAAACAACTTCCTCCTAACATCCACTTTCAATCTCCCCTCTGCCACTTCAAACCCATTGCCCCTTGTCCTAGCATTCCCAGACCTTGTCAATAGTCCCTCCCCAGCCTTCCTGGAGCCCCCTTCAGATCCTGGAAGGCTACTCTAAGGTCTCCTGGAAGCCTTCTCTTCTGCAGGCTGCAGAGCCCCAACTCTCTCAGCCTGTCCTCACAGCACAGCTGCTGCATCTTCGTGGCCTCCTCTGCACTGGCTCCAACACTTCCATGTCCTTCCTGTGCTGGGGGCTCCAGAACTGCACACAGGACTGCAGCTGGGGTCTGGGGAGAGCAGAGCAAAGGGGCAGAATCCCCTCCCTTGCCCTGCTGCCCACACTACTCTTACTGCAGCCCAGCACACAGTTGCTGTCTGGGCTGCACTCACACTGCAGCCTCATCTTGAGCTTTTCACCACCCCAGACCTCCTGTCACTGTGCTGTGTCTTCATTGAAAGTCTGTCCCTCTGTACTGCCTTTACCAGCAGGTCCTAGCACTGCAATGAAATACTAATATGCTTATATGCTGTTGGATTTTTGCCTTGGATTTCATATGGTTTGCTGAAGATGAGAAAATTCCTCACATGTCAATTTTGCTGTGAAACTGTTTGAAAGTGTGACAGAATCTGCCCTGAAGAGAACAGATCTAAAGGGCTGTCTTAATATCCTGTGAGGCAAACTGATATGGAATGATGGAGGTGGCCACAGTGCCTGTAAAATTTTGGCACATTTTCCCCTTGTTGAACTTGCTTTACAAAGAAAAAGGAATGAAACCCACCAGAGCAAACAAGAAAAACCTCCCCCAAAATACCCTCCAAAACCATTTTGTTTGTACTTATGTCTCATTGGGAAGTTTTGTAACAGGACATGTGACTGCAAAGCCCACATAATATTTGGATGTAAGTGCAACCAAGAGATTCCTTGGTGAAATCCTGCCATTCTGCTTGCACTGCTCACTGGGGTAAGTCTACAGCCAAAAACCAGATTTAAAGAGCCCATTCTGCCTGTGTGAGCAGACAGGACTAACAGGACTGTGTGTGCTGGTTTGAGCTAACTGGAATATTTTAATGGAGAAAATTATATCACAGGCTGTGAAAAGGAAAGCAGTGGTGATGTCTGCTTCACTCATAGGCTTGCTGAGATGTTTAGATAAAAGGAACCCAAAACAAAAAGAAGATGAGAGAGTGTCTCGAGCTGGCAGTCTTTTCCAAGAATTCTTTCATTATCCAAGGTGAATCAGAGCTTAAAGGAAACAGTGAGAAAGCCTCACCCAAATCTGCCCACTAGTGTCCTGTATGGCACCCAGCTTCAACATGGATTTCTTGTCTGGTCCCAGAGGTTATTTCCTTCTTTTTTTTTTTTTTGCTTTGGAGTCAAAGAATTCTCATATCCAAAGCAGAGCCTCATCCTGGAGGCATTTGAAGTGCAGTTCCCACAAACAATCCATGAAACAAATGGTGAGATTGAAGTGAGTGGGATTACTTATGTAGTGTACACTGCTCAGTGGGTAAGGATACAAAAGCCAAATTTACAGAGCACAGGGAAACAAACTCATTCTAAGAAAATTCACCTTGGAGTGTAAACACAAATTTGCTTTTCTACCTCAAAACAAACAAACAAACAAAACAACCCCAAAACAAAACAAAACAAGAACAAAAAACCCACACAAAAAAAACCCCAAACAAACAAAAAAAACCCCAAACAAACAAAAAACCCAACAGAACTCTTGGCCAAGAGCATGTCTGTATCTCAAAGCTTTATTAGAGTAGCCTTCCAGGATCTGAAGGGAGCTCCAGGAAGGCTGGGGAGGGACTATTGACAAGGTCTGGGAATGCCAGGACAAGGGGAATGGGTTTGAAGTGTCAGAGGGGAGATTNGCAGAGGAACATTTATGCACTGCTGTTAAGCACTGTATTAGATCCCTCCAGTGTTTTAAACTCTGCTGTTGGACCCACATCCTACCCTAGTGAGGGTGGTGAGACACTGGCACAGGTTGCCCAGGAAGGTTGTGGAGCACAGAAGCACAGAGTGTGATCTTGGATCACATTCTGTGCTTCTCTGCTCCACAGCCTCCCTAGAGGTGTTCAGGACCAGGTTAGATGAGTCCTTGAGCAACCTGTTCTAGTGGGAGGTGTCCCTGCCTATGGCAGGGGGTTGGAACTGGATGATCCTTGAGCTCCCTTCCAACCTTCCCATTCCATGATTCTATGATGCTATGATAAATTCTTTCACCTTTCAGTATAAGCTTGCAAAAACCAAAAAACATCCCCCCCAAATTACACAATTTTTCCCCACAGCAAAGAAAAATCTGTCTTGGGTATCTCTGGGTTTTGGCCAGAAGCTTGGGTGGGATGATCAGGCCTAAAATACTCAACTCCATGGTTTTCCCACATGGACTGTGCTGTGTTTTTTTTCTGACAAGGCACCCAGCACTGTGAAGCAGAGATTGTTTCCAAACCACAGAAGGGAATGGAAATAATGAATTCTCAGCACCCTCACAATGACACACCACTTACTTTATATCAATTTAATTTAGAAAAGCTCCTAGTGCTCTGAATGACATCTCCCACTGGGCATGTTGGTTGGACAGTTCTGATGACTAATAAATGTGATATTTTATTGTTACCAGAAAGTTCCTAATTGCAGCTGTCATCACTTCAAATAAACATATTCAGGTTCTACTGCACATTATGATAAAGTCTTCTTTGCAAGCATGGGAAATATTTCTTAAAGTAATTGCTGACCAAATGTGGCAACATGAGAGTGTTCCTCAGTCTACTGCTCTGATTCTTCTGCTTCTTAAAGAAAACATCATTGCCAAATAGGTTATCCCCCAGTAATGTAGAGCTTTCAGGCATCTCCACATTTGAACTCTTGCCTCTTTCTTGTGGGTACCTCGGAATGATGCAGGGACTTCAGCACTTTGATTAATCATAGAATCACAGAATGGTAAGGTTGGAAGGGACCTCAAGGATCATCCAGTTCCAACCCCCTGCCATAGGCAGGGACACCTCCCACTAGCACAGGTCACTCAAGGCCTCCTCCAACCTGGCCTTGAACACCTCCAGGCAGGGAGCAGCCACAACCTCCCTGGGCAACCTGTGCCAGTGTCTCACCACCCTCACTGCAAACAACTTCCTCCTAACATCCACTTGCAATCTCCCCTCTGCCACTTCAAATCCATTCCCCTTGTCCTGGCATTCCCAGACCTTGTCAATAGTCCCTCCACAGCCTTCCTGTAGCCCCCTTCAGATCCTGCAAGGCTACTCCAAGGTCTCCTGGAAGCCATCTCTTCTGCAGGCTGCAGAGTCCCAACTCTCTCAGCCTGTCCTCACAGCAGAGCTGCTGCA
>VWYK01098071.1:1330-14154 GCA_013399775.1 Semnornis frantzii
ATTCTATAGGTTGCTCAGAGCCTTGTTGACCTTGAATAGCTCCATGGAATGAGGCTTTAATTGCCTCTCTAGGCAACCTGTTCCAGTGTTCCACTGCCCTCACAGTGAAGAACCTGCTCCTCACATCCAATCAAAATCTGCTCTTGTCCAGTTTGAAGCCATTGCCCCTGGTCCTATCACTACAGGCCTTTGTAACCAGTCTCTCTCTAGAGCAGGCTACCAAGAGTCACATCAAGTCTGATCTTGAATGTCTCCAGGGGCAAGGCCTCCACCACACCTCTGTTCCAGTATTTCAGTGCTCTCATTGTAAAGAGCTTCCTTTATAGGTCTGACCTAAACCCACCCTGCTCCTCCTTGGCCACATTCTAACAACTGCTAGTTTTAATTTCCTTGTCCCACTCTTTATACCTCTTCTTATCTGTCCCTTTCTTCCAGAAATGACTTCTTTTTTCTTTCATGAGATACACATCTACTGCCTCAGCAGGATAGTCCAAACAGTGCATCAGAGACTGTGAGCTACTGTAACAGCAATTAACTTGTTTCTGCCTTAGCTCAGAAGTGACTTCCAACTTGTGCTGGTTTGAGCTAGTTGGAATATTTTTAAAGAGAAAAATTATACTATAGGCTGTGAAGGAAAACAGTGGTGATGTCTACTTCACTCAGAGGCTTGCTGTGATGTTTAGGTATAAGAAAACCAAAACAAAGAAGATAAGAGTCTCTCGAGCTGGCAGTCTGGGTCACGAGGGACTTACTGGCTTCCTGCTTGGGTCTTGGGCTCTCTAGCAGCTCTGGCTTCTCCTCTCTGCTGAATAACTTCACTAACCACTTTCCTTCTAATCCTCCCCAGCAGATCCTCCTTGTACGTAAGGCAAACCTTGGGGTAAGGTGTGGGGGTGGGGAGAAGGTGGAAGGGTGGTTGGGAGCCCCTCCTGGGGTCTCTGATTTCTGGGAGGGGAGTTGTGTGTCTGTATTACCTTAAACTTGTATATTTCTGTAACTATTCCTGTCTATACTGTATATATTTGCTTGTACATTGTGCTGAGCTGTAAATAGAGCTTCATCTCTTAACTTCCAGTCCGGCTGAGATCTAGTCTGGGTCATTTCAAAGTGTGGGAGGGGCAGGGAACTCCCAAACCATCACAAACTTCAGCGACAGCACTTCACGGAGCTACAGCTGACCTTCTACCCAGATCTGACACATGCAATTCCCAAGTTAACAATTAGAGCCATCTGTACTCCAGGGCTCACATTCCTAATGCTTGGTACCCCCAAACACAGCAGCTGCTGTTTCTCTACCCTCCATTAATAATACAGTTCTGAAATTCCAGCTCTGTACAACACTGGTAGCCAACGTGCATATGGCCTGACTCACAGCAGGTACCACCTGGTCAGAACTTTTCCAACCTCCTTAGCAGCAGAACTTGCATTATGGCAGTGGGAATGGCCAGAACTATGTAAAGTGAGTTTATGGAAGAAAATTGTTCTCTCTAGAGGAATTTATATGCTGCAGCTTTTCTTTTACTGGGGAGAATTTTTTATTTTAAATTGGGTAAAATAAACACATCAAACCTGTCAAAGCAAAGCCTCTCTCTCCACTTGCCTGTTAGTCATCACACATTAGAAGTGGTGTTAAATACAGCCTGGAGCAATCAGAGGGGTTTTATATAGCTCTGTTAGAACAGTTCAGTGCAGTGACATTTCAGGATCAAGATGCACACACACAAACATGCACACGCCCAGCAGACACTATACTCAGCTGCTCCTATGTCAAGGTGTTATTACTGGGGCAGAAGCTTTAAAAATAGTCCTGGTGTGTGAAGGTAGGGCAGCTGACAAATAGTGAGGCTGATAAAGTCAAATAGTTCTCAGAGTTGTATGTCTGCACTCCAGGTTACAGACTAATTAAAGAACAGTTATGAGGTGTAGAGGCATCTCCTGCTGTAATGTGTTTCTCTGGAAATACATTTTTCCACTTAACACTCTGAAGGAGCTGCTTCATGAACTGCCTGTAAATTACTAACTGTAACAAATCCACCAGAAGAGTCATCTGCTGCTCCCAACAGTCACATCCCTACACAGATCCCTGTGGAGATCTGAGCAGCTTTCCAGGATCTGAAGGGGGTTACAGGAAGGCTGGACAGAGACTACTGACAAGGCCTTGTAATGACAGGACAAGGTCCAATGGGTTTGAAGTGGGAGAGGGGAGACTGAAAGTGGATGTTAGGAGGAAGTTGTTTGCAGTGAGGGAGGTGAGACACTGGCACAGGTAGCCCAGGGAGGTTATGGCTGCTCCCTGCCGGGAGGTGTTCAAGGCCAGGTTGGAGGAGGCCTTGAGTGCCCTGTGCTAGTGGGAGGTGTCCCTGCCTGTGGCAGGAGGGTTGGAACTGGATGATCCTTGAGGTCCCTTCCAACATTACCATTCTCTTCTATGATTCTGACATGACCCAGATAACAGGCTACCTTGCACTAGGGCTTTTGTTCACCCTTCAGTCACACAGAGTGAAACCAAAGCCCTGCTGCTGCCTGCTGGAGCAAATCCATCCTCTTCCATGTTGCTGGGCAGAGCATTCAGCTACATGCTCCCCTGAGCAAGATCTATAAGTGATAACTGGTAGGAGCGGAACAAGAGCATCACAAAGTGCTTCAAAAGCTGATCACACTCTCTTGCTGTACAGATGAACAATTCTCTTCCAGCTTCCTGCATTCCTCCCTCAGTGCCATTGAGATCCTCAGGACCTCCTCTAGGGATTGGAAGGGATCTCCAGAGATCATCAAGTCCAAATCCCCTCCCAAAGCAGGATCGTCTAGGGCAGGTCACACTGGAACATATCCTGATGCATTGTGATGCTTTGGGAGTTCCCCACTCCTACACACCTAATAAAAGACCCCCAGGCTAGACTCAGCCAGCTGGAAGTTAAGAGATGAAGCTCTATTTACAGCTCAGCACAATGTACAAGCAGAGATATACACAACAGACAGGAATAGTTACAGACATAGACAAGGTAAAGGGAATACAGAAACACAACTCCCCTCCCAGAAATCACAGACCCCAGGAGGGGCTCCCAACCACCCTTCCACCTTCTTTCCACCCCTCTACCTTACCCCAGGGTCTGCCTTACATGCATGGTGAGTTTGGAGGATCAGCCAGGGGGGTTAGAAGCAGAGTGGTTAGTTAGGTCACTCAGCAGAGAGCAGAAGACACACTGGCTCCCAGAGAGACCAGGAGACTCACTGTGTTATCTCTGTTTGTGTCCTTGTTCTTATACATCTCAGCAAGCCTGTGAGTGAAGCAGACATCACCACTGTTTTCCTTTCACAGCCCATAATTTTTAATTAAACTATTCCAATTAGCCTTAAACCAGCACATGCACCCTCACACCAAACAACTTTCTCCTCATGCACAGCTGGAACCTCCTGGGTGCCAGCTCATACATGTTGGTCCTTGTCCTGCCACTGGGCACCACCCAAAGAGACTGGCACCTACCCCTCAGACTGGGACACTGATCAGGACACCAATCAGGTCCCCTCTCAGCCNCCCAGGATGCCCTTGGCCTTCCTGGCCATAAGGGCACACTGCTGTCTCACTGAGAACTTGCTGTCTGCCAGGACCCCAAGGTCCTCTCCAAACAGCTGGATTTGAGAGTCTAACACAAGTCCTCCACTATTCTAACCACATACCTGTTGTCCATTACCCACCCTGCACTTCAAGCCCTGCAGTGTTACTGCTGCTTATTGTCTCTAGGCCTGTCCTGCATGTTCCTTCTGCTCCCATCTAGCAGCAACCCAAAACCCAGGTCTCCTGTCTTCTCACCTTCCACATCCTTCATTCTGTCAAGTGCTACTTCTGCACATTAGACTTGTTTTTCATCACCACTCCCATACAGCCTCCTCCAAACCTCCACATCTGCTTGGTGTTCTCATGCATCCTCTACTCTCCAAGCTTTTCTGTATTTGACTGATTGATGTCTATCAATTCTCAAGTACTCTTTCACTCCTCTGCTCCATGATCTTCCTTTCAAGTATTTTGGGGGGATATTAGGCTTTAAAATCCCTTCTATTACTTCTTCATAGGCTGTAACAGCATAATTGCATATGATTGCTTGTTTTGATTATACTCTGATTGATTTCTGTGTTTGTTGGCCATGAGGGAAACGAGTCAGTGAAGCATTTGGTGGAGTTTTCACCTATTTACTCCATCCTTTTAGAAGTCTTCACAGAAGCTGCAATCACTTCCCATCTCTATCTACCCACATCACCTTCTAAAGCTCCTCAGCATTATGAAAAGCTGGACATGAGCCCACAATATATGTTCACAAGCTGGACTCAACTGTATCCTAGGCTGCATATACAGCAGTTTTAGGCAGCAGGTGGAGGGAGGAGATTCTGCTCCTCTGCTGAGACCCCACCTGCACTGTTGGGTCCCTCCCCAGCTTTCTTGGAGGCAACTGGAATGCTGCTCTGCTGCTCCAAGGTCTCCTCAGAGCCTTCTCTTCTGCTAGTTGAACAGTCCCAACTCTCCCAGCCTGTCCCCATAGGGGAGGTGCTCCAGCCCTCTGATTATCTTGGTAGCCTCCTCTAGAGGTATTCCAACAACCCAAAGTCTTTCTTCTGTTGGAGGTCTCAGAACTGGACAGAGTGCTCTAAGTGCAGGTAACAGACCAGGTCAGCTTGCCCACAGAGTTTACTACATGGCTGAAGGAAGCTCAGGTGTCAGTACTGGAGTGAAAGCAGTGTGGAATGAAGTGCCAAATGAGAAAGCCTGTGGGCTCCAGAGCTCAACTATGGTTGATAACAACCACAGAGGATGGTGGGCAGGTCTGTGAGGATTGATGTGCCCTTGGTACCTAAGCAACATCTTGGGAAATGGATTTCCATTTGGATAAAAAAAGTACATTGGGACAAGTGAAGTATTGAAGGATGCAAATGGGGATTCTGGATTTATCAACTTTGTAGTTGCCTTTCCCTCTGAGGAGGCAGCATGGCCAGCTGCTGGAGCAGAATGTGGACTGAGCTCAAGTCAACAATGTGCCTGGGAGCAGCAGAAGAGACAGAAATGGAAGCTACATCATAATGACTTCATATAAGCCAATGGAACACAGTCCCCCCAGGGCATTAGAGACTGGGTTTGCTGCTGTGATTTCAGCAAGAGGCTCCAGAGAAGGAAAAGGTCTCAGGAAGGGCAGTTCAGCTGCTTTTCAGACACTTGTAGAGCAAACTCTTCTTTCTCAAATAGGACCACCACTACCCAAGCCCAACTTCTGCAAGAGCAGCCCAAGGACTACTTATTGCAAGAAACAGACATTATAGATGAAATCTTGATTAACCAAAGTGCTGCAGGAACACATCTTACACTTGACACTAAGACTGCTATACTACAGAAACAAAAGCAAGAATAAATACAAGTGAATCTTTCAGATGAACTAAGCATTTGTGCTTGCTCAGGAATTCACAGGATCATAGGATTGTTTTGGTTGGAAAAGACCTCCAAGATCATCAAGTCCAACCTAAGTCAACCCAACACCACCACTACCATTCAACCATGTCCCAAAGATCTGTGGTCATGCATTTCTTGAACACTTCCAGGGATGGTGACTCCAGCACCTCCCTGGGCAGCCTGCTCCAATGCCACTCTTGCAAGAAAGAAATTGTTCCTCACCTTCAACCTAAACCTTCCCTAGCACAATTTCAAGCCATTTCCTAGTGTTCTATCACCTGACACTGGGGGGGGAAGAGACCAACTCCCACCTCACTAAACCTCCCTTGAGGTAGCTGTAGTAGAGGCCAACAAAGAGGTCTCCACTCATCAGTTTCTCATAGATCAGAGTACACAACTGATTCTCCTCTCCAGTTAAGTAACTTTCCCAAACAACATCTTTAATTCTGCAGGTTAAGGCAAGGATATTTCCTGCTTCAGGGCTTTAGCAAACTGCCTGCAGGAGCCAAGAGGGAATACCCCATAGTGCTGTACAGCTCACCCCAGGTGCATGGTTCAGAGGTGCTTCTTTCTTGCTTCAAAACATACAACCACAGTCAGAGGGATATTTACTGAATGCAACACACCAATGGCTTAACTCAGCTGCCAGTACATGCTGGAATCATTTTCTTTTTTCTGTTTGCTTTCCCCAGCTGTGTGCTATAAACTAAGTAATACATATAAAAATCTAGAAATGAAGTGCAAGTTTCCTCACACTTCTATACAATTGTTCCAAGGTAAATAAACTGCCTGGAGCAAGGAATTTTCCTCCATCTTGCCTCTTCTGCTTTAGTTGCTTCACCTTGGCCCTCAGAACATCACAGAAGAGAGGGAGGATGCCGTAAGACAGGCAGGTCTGGGGGAAGCTATTTCAACAAGTGGTTGGGAACATGACTGCAAGGGCTAATGCATCCCAGACAGGGTTTCCAATACCTCTTTCTCCTTCCCACAGTCTTTCTAAGTAAGGTGGTTTTCAAATACAGCTTTCATTTTACAAAACACATATTAATGACATTGTATGATCAAGAAAAGGCTCTGGGGATACCTTCTAGTGGCCTTCCAGTACCTGAAGGGGGCCTACAAGAAAGCTGGGGAGAGAGATTTTACTTGTAGTGTAGGGGCTTGTAGGGATAGGATGAAGGGCAAGGACTGGAGCTGGAACAGGGAAGATTTAGATTGGAGGTTAGGAAGAAATTCTTTACAGTGAGGGTGGTGAAACACTGGAACAGGTTGCCCCAGGGAGATTGTGTATGGCCACCCTCCAAAGGTGCTCAAGGCCAAGCTGGAGAGGACCTTGAGCAGCCTGGTGCAGTAGAAGTGTTCCTACCTATGACAGAGGGTTTTGGAAATAGATAAGGTCCCTTCCAACCTACACCATTTATGATATGTGTATCTGCTCTCCAGGGAACATTGCTGGCTTTGTGTCACAGGTGGCTCCTGTACAGAAGTCATATTGCCACTTTCTCCCTTAAAGAGCTACTGGAGTGAGAAGCTGACAATTCTGTCTGTTTTCCTTCTCCAGAGTAAGGTCCTATTTTCACTACTGATTTTCCCAAGAGGATTCCCCTAGCACTGCTGAGCAGCAGCTCTCTTTGATGGGAGACTTTTGAAGGTTGCAGTGCTGCTCTGCCTCAAGAACAGAGGACAGGACTACTGGCATTGCAAATTCTCCTCTAGCCTCCAGTGCCCAGCATGGTCATACAATGGTAAGGTTGGGAGCGACCTCAAAGATCATCACTTACACCCTCATGCCATAGGCAGGGACACCTACCACTAGCACAGCTCACTCAAGGCCTCATCCAGCCTACCCTTGAACCCCTCCAGGGAGGAAGTAGCCACAACCTCCCTGGGCAACCTGTGCCAGTGTCTCACCACCCTCACTGCAAACAACTTCCTCCTCACATCCCCTTTCAATCTCCCCTCTGCCACTTTAAACCCATTCCCCTTGTCCTGCCATTCCCAGACCTTGTCAATAGTCCCTCCCCAGCCTTCCTGTAGCCCCCTTCAGATACTGGAAGGCTACTTTAAGGTCTCCTGGAAGCCTTCCCCAGGCTGCAGAGCCCCAATCCTGGCAGCCTGTCCTCATAGCAGAGAACCATAGTCACATCCACCAAAGCAGGTCTCATGATACTCATTAGCAGTGCTCTTGAAATTTGAAGGAAAAAGTCATCTGAACAGTTCAATGTATTTGAAGACCAACAAGTCAAGAGCTGCTAAAATGCAAGTAGTCCAGCACTTCTCCTGGACACACAGGAACAGACTGGAAAGTAATTGTGAAGGCCTTTTCTTGGCTCACAGATAGCTACAAAGATTAGATTCATTTGCAGCTCCCCAGAGACCCCACCCTGCCTCCTCATGAGGAAAATTTCTGCTTTGGTGTCAGGGCTCATTTGTTGAGCAAGCTGTGTCCTGCTCTGAACACAAAGAGGTGTTAACTGCAGCGATGTGAACATTTTCCTGGAGCTAGCTCCTCATTTCCACGACTTTGATGCCAGGTAGTCCTCCTCAAAAGAGAAAATTGTAAAAAAAACAATCTCCTTCAAGAGATATCATTGTAGTAACAATGAGTTTTGTCTTGCAGGCGAGGCACCAGAACCAAGGCAAAAGCTGTATGGATGTAGTACCAACAGAGACCTCAGACATTACACAGAACAGGCCCCGTGACATGCACTGCAACTTGTCCCGAGGATACAGCCAACCTTAGGTGGCATAACCAAGCAGAAGACATCACAGCTTTGACATGAATCTTTCTGTACAGCCTTCACCCATTTTTTAAAGTTTAAATCATCAGTACTCCCTCAAAAAACTGCATCTTGAAGGCATGAGATGGTTTTAAACTTGCTGAGATCAGGATTTTGAGAGTCTCAAAAGTGCAATTGGATTGGTGGTGTTGAGTACTTCTGTCACTTCATGCCTAGATCTCTTTTTTTTTTTCATATTTAAAGAAGAAAAAAAATAAAGGAAGAAAGAAAATAAGAGAGTAAAAAATAATTTAAGGGTGAAGAAGCTCTAGAACAGGCTGCCCCAAAGGTGGTAGAATCTCCTTCTCTGGCAAAATTCTAAAGCAGCCTGGGTGCATTCCTGTGTGACCTTCTCTAGGTGACTCTGCCTTGACAGAAGGGTTGCACTCCAGAAGCCCCTTCCAACCTCCACCATTCTGTGATTCTGTTATGCTTTGAACTTCACACTGAAATTCAAACCCAGCTTTAGTTAACCTTCCTCACAGGCCACTAACATGGGAAGCTCCCTGGGATGGGAAGGCAACGACTCTTCGAAACGCCCATGGATAAGCAGGCTCAGTTAAGGAAGGTAGGCAGCAATCACTTTGGAAGCAGACCATCTCTAAACAACATTTTGCTCTTTTTGAAGCTAACCTCTTAAGACTTCTTCATAGAAAGCCTTCTGCATTGCTGCAGTTGGAGTGTTTTCAAAGTTCTGCTGCATTTCTTCTCCAATCTTTTATGCATGCACCATTTAACCGCTGCTTTAATCATCATTTACACCTTTCTCAGAACAAGTGCAGAGAGGCAAAAATGCAAATGCCTCTATTTTTAGGTATCACTTAGCATGCAATTATAAACACCACATATAGCTGAAAACACATCTGATGCAGACAGATTGCAATGCCTGGCTCAGCAGCTGTCCCAGCAGAAAAACCTCCTCAGGGGGTTGAAAAGTTATGCAAGCATACCTCAGTTTTCTGTACTACAGTTCTCTGGCAGGACCCTTTAGAAGTAAGAGATTAGTGCTCCTGGTTTGGCCCCTTCAACATTTCAATATCTGATAGTTGATTTCAACATCTGAAGATGCTGATAGATCTGACAGATGCATTTCAACATCTGAAAAGGACCTACAGGAAGGCTGTAGGAGGACTGTTTAGAAGGGCTTTCAGCAACAGGAGAGGCAATGGTTTGAAACTAGAGCAGGTTAGATGTAGGCTGGACATTAGGAGGAACAAACTGCCCAGAGATGTGGTTGAGGCCCCATCCCTGGAGACATTCAAAGTCAAACTTGATGGGGCCCTGAGCAAATCTGATCTAATTGGAGATGTCCCTGATGACTGGAAGGGGGTTGGACACTATGACCTTTGAGAGTCCTTTTCAACCCAATGCATTCTGTGGTTCTGTACTTTGGGGAAAGTTATTTTGCATTCTTTATAGAGAAATCAGGCTTTTGATTGCTTTAAATTCAGAATTCAGCTCAAGTAAAGAACTGCCAGTGTCATCCCAGAAGAGTATGAACAGTGTACAAAAATTCTGCAATTAACCTGCTTAATATAGCACAAAACTTGCCCAACACTGCTGAACTCATCACATCTTACCATCTTCACCAATCCTGGTCCTATGTTCCAACTTATAGAATCAAGTAGGTTAGAAGAGACCTCTCAGCTCATCCAGTCCAACCTAGCACCCAGCCCTACCCAATCAACCAGACCATGGCACTAAATGCCCCATCCAAGCTTTGCTTCAACACCTCCAGGGACAGAGACTCCACCACCTCCCTGGGCAGCCCATTCCAATGCCAATCACTCTCTCTGGCAAGAATTTCCTCCCAACATCCAGCCTAGACCTCCCCTGGCACAGCTTGAGACTGTCTCTCATTCTCTTGCTGGGTGCATGAGAAGAGCCCAACCTCAGTTGGCTACAACCTCCCTCCAGGCAGTGTAGACAGCAACGTGGTCACCCTGAGCCTCCTCTTCTGCAGCTCCCTCAGCCTCTCCTCATAGAAGAAACAAATCTCTCCCATTCCATTCTGTTCTCTCAAGCTGAACTTCACAGAAATGGGTCTTCAGCATGACAAAATCATGGGTTGTTTTCAGTTGGGAAACTCTAACATCATTGAGTCAAACTATCAGCCTAATATCACCATGGCCATCAAACTGTGGTCACAAGAACCATGCCCACCCTCTTCATGACAATCTCCAGGGACAGTGACTCCACCACCTCCCTGGGCAGCCTCTTCACAATCCTTGACCACTCTTGCAGAAATTAAATTGTTCCTCCTCTCCAACCTATACCCCACCCCAATTTCAGGCTATTTCCTCTCATTCTATCAGATGATACTAAAGAGAAGAGGCCAACCTCCACCTCACCCCAACCTCCCCTCAGGGAGCTGTAGAGAGAATGAGGTCTGCCCTCAGCCTCCTCCACCTCAACAAGCCCAGTTCCCTCAGCTGCTCCTCACCAGCCCTGCTCTCCAGACCCTGCAGAAGCCCTTTTCTGGGCTGGTTCCTATCTGAAGCCAAGATTCAAGGTGCAGCTTCTCCAGGGCTGAAGACAGGAGCATGGTCACTTAGCCACTCATGGCGGTAGCGCAATTCCTGATCTAGGCCAGGATGATTGTGGCTATTTTCCTCCTAGAGGATCACCAACACAGAAAGGCCTTTGATGTCAATCCAATCACCAAAAGTTATGGAGACCTGCCACTGTATTCATCAAATAGGCCCAAGTGAGATCACTACATGTAGGAAAAATAAGACTCAGAGAACAGGCAACCACTCACAAAGATAAAGGAAGCAGCAGCTTAGACAAGCTCTGGGCCCTGGGCTTGGCACCAGAGTGTATTTGCAAGAGATGAAAGAGGACAAGCCACCCCCCAATCAAATGATCAATTGGCAGCCCATTTAGGATATAAACACAAAAGGTCTTCTTGAGGTCAAGTGGATCTTTAATGCTTGGCAAGGTATTGTTTGCAGGCTCTGCCACACAATAAATTGATTCAGCAGAAATGTCAAGTAGGAGGGAGGAGGCAAGAAACAGGAGTCAAATTCCTCCCTGAAGAACATAAACTACAGAACTGTACTGGAAGAGGCAGCTGAAAGATTTCTTAATCTGCTGAAGCATTTCATGAGAAGTATTCCTGTGAGCAAAGCCTTCATGAGTTGGATCATTACTATCTCCCCTACCAATAACTCCCTCATTCCCTGCTCATTATGCAAACCCACTTCACAAACCTGATTTCACTCATTTGTGCAACTGGAAGATGTTCAAGTCATCTTGCACTTCTACTTCACCCAACAGAATTTAGTTCACAGTATCTAAAATGCAAGTCTGAGCATTCCAAACCACAGAGTGCTTTTGGTTTGTGGCAGGACATGGAGTCCACTCTTCTTAGATGTGAAAGTTTTGTGTCATCTTTAAGAGGAAATCAATGTCCAATCTGCTGTGACTTCCAAATTATATTCTGATTCAGTTTACCATTAACAAATACAACCATAAGCAGCAGCTCAGCTGTAAAATATACAAAGATGAGAGGACCTCTGAAAAAGTAATTCAAATGGAATGATTACTTCACAGGAGGTAAGTACAAAAACATCTTTTAGCATCAAGTGGCTACTGCAAAGCTTATTCTACAGGTAAGAGCCTCTTCCCTTTACCATATCTAATATGTAATAAATATATGTGAAACAAAGCAAAATTGTTGGCTTTACTTCTACAATTCTTGGCTCACTCTATACTTGAATGCTCGTTTCAATACAACCCAGGACATGGTCTGGGTGCCCATCTGCCTGCAGACTTTTTATCTTGCCTACCCATGAGTGCACCAAGGTTACAAGAAACTGCAGCAAGCAGTTAGCAGAAGTCAGGTTTGACTGAAAGCTCCTGAGCCTCACCATTCAGCAGTGCAGACTGGTGAGGAACACTCAAGACACACCTTCCTAAGTGCTTTTCTTTCAAGTGTTTCCTGGAGCAGCAGTTATCTCATAACAGATGTACCACACTCCATCCTCCCAGACTTTGGGTACGAGAGCAGGGTCTATTTGGAAGAGAAGAACAAATCACAGCTGACAGGTCTCTGCACTACTGAAGGGGCACACTTCCCACTGCCTACTGGGTACAAACTCAGGTCTGATACCTTCTTACAATCATAGAATCATTTTGCTTGGAAGCAGCCTTTAAGACCAGAGGGTCCACCTATTAACACCTACACAAACCTCTCCTAGCTCATGAGTCAGCAGGTACAGGAACTACTCCAACACAGCATTATCTCTCAATATGTGCCACCAGTGTACACTTGCAGCCCAGAAAGCCAACCATATCCTGGGCTGTAGCAAGAGAAGTGTGGCCAGCAGGTTGAGAGAGGAGATTCTCCTCTTGTGGGACCCCACCTAGAGTACTGTGTCCAGTTCTGGAACCCCTATTACAAGGAAGATGCTGCAATGTGTCCAGAGAAGGGCCACAAGGATAATGAGAGGGCTGGAGCTACTCTGCTATGGGGACAGGCCAAGAGAGTTGGGGTTATTCCACCTGGAGAAGAGAAGGCTCCAAGAGAACCTTATTGTGACCTTCCACTATCTGAATGGGGCCTACCAGAAATCTAGAGAAGGGTTTTTTAGGGTGCTGGGTAGTGA
>VWYK01098072.1:1952-15995 GCA_013399775.1 Semnornis frantzii
TTGTCCTTGATTTAAGTATGTTGCTGAATTTAATTAGAGAAGTGAGATACCTTGGTACAATTCTGTTTGTTTTCTGGTACCTGGGAATCATTTCTGATCTGGTTCATACAGCATTTGCGCCCTGACACATTAGAATTTGAGGTCGTTATTTCTGTTTAAATATTTAAAATATAAGTTTTGGAACATAAGAGAGAGATTTTGTTTTGTTGGTGTGTGTTCTGTTGTGTTTGTGTTATTTGGTTTTTTTTTCCTCATACACACATGGATGTTGTTCCCTTCTTTTTTCCATTGCAACAAATGAATCAGCTGAGAGGTGGTTAATGTACATATGGAGAGAAGGGGCTATTATAGACTTACACTGACTTTGTTTAGAAGTGGGAAATAAATGGGACTCTCTTTTTAATTCTTAATCAAGTTAGCTCCAATGAGCCTTCTGAACTTCACTGTAAATCCACTTAATGCCAGCTTGGGTATAGTTTTGGGTTAGTGAGTTGCTTTTTTATCTAATTAGGTTGGAAAAGCATCTGTAGCTTGGCTGCACAGAGAGGAGCTGAGAGCAGCTCACCTGCATCTCCCTGTTTAAAGAATTCTCCCCAAGGCTGGAGAGGTGTTGAGTGTTGTCAGAAGTGACTTATGTTCAAGCTGGGTTACTGGTGAATTTCTGCACAGAGATGTCAGTGATGAAGTTCATCACAACCTGAATTTTTACATTATTTCTCAAATCACCCATATACTAATAAGATATAATTTGTCAGCTAAAATGTCTCATATCATCATAGCATGATTAAAGTTCATGCAAGACTAGTCTGGTGTTTGTAATTGTCTTTAATGCCTGTCTATATCCCACTAAGTATGCACAGCAATTTATCTATCAATGGTAGACCCTAACTTAAAGACATGTTCTAAAATGTACAAATTGTAAGTAACTACGTATCAAATGCAAGTGCAGTCTGAAAAAGCTGGTTAAATAGGGACAGATATGCATGTAGCTCTGTATAACTTTTTTATTACAACTTCAATACTTGAGGGACAATTCAGACTTCTTGGAGATAGAAATTTAACAGGATAGTGCTTAAAGGCAGGGTTTGAATTACAAATGATTGTTTTGTCTGTCTACTGCCAAAAATTAAACTACTTTGATATGTTTTCTAAAGCTCATATTAATATGCTTTTCAGCTGTCTGTTTCGGCAGTTGTGCTATGTTAATGTGTAGGCATGTTCTAATTTTGCGTGTGGCTCAGGGAGAATGTTTCATTGTTCAGGCATTGTGCTTGCTCTTCGGGATAGGCAACCTTCATCCCGTGGTTATCTCCCATCTCTCCTCATTCATGTTTTGGGAAGGAAAACAAAGAATTGACAGAGCTGATATCCCGAGGGGTGGTTGTGCTGGTGCAGGACACTAACTACTTAGTGCAAAGCCATTCTTGAGCCTGATGTGTGTATTGAGATGTAGATGGGAACAGGTAGCATTGGGCTGTGTGCTGGTGCCTGGGGCTATAAAGACTCTCATATGTAAGTGAGGTGCTTTGGGTTGGCACTTTCAGATAACTGCAGTCACTTTTGCACTGAGAGGTTCAAAAAACACACAGGTAACTCCCCTTCCCCAAATCCCAAACTAGATTTAACATCTCTTATGTTGCTTCTAGGAGGAATTAAAAAAAAAAAAAATTACCACAGGAGTATTCTTAACCCTAAAAGTGATTTTAAGAAAAAAATTTCTTGACAGATGTCAGTATAATTCTGTGACATGGCTCCTGAAAGCACAGGCTGAAGTAGCTGCATTGGGCTTTTTAAGTTGCTAGAAACTAAGTGGTAATCAAGGAGCCTCGATATTTGACGTTGCCTTGAAAATAGCTCTTCTAATTAGACTTCCACTGTACTGATGTTTTCAGTTACAGTTTTGAAGATTTCCCCTTCAGTGTTTAGGTTCTTCAGCTGATTTTTATGAGGGATGAAAAAAATGGACAATGTGAGTTAATTTCCCAGGATTTTGTTTGCACGTTGGAAGATCACAGCAAATTCTACTTGTGCAGGAGTAAGCTTGATGTAGTGTTAGGTCAGTCCTTAACCTTTAAGATATTTAATTTCTTTGGTTTTTGTTAGTAGCTGCCTCCCCATAGTGAGAGGCTGATGGTAAAAAAAGTAGTGATGATACTAATGAGCTGCTGATAGGATCAAGCACTGTATTCATCATTGGGTTGTGTATGACTGCTATTCTAATGAAAATGCTTCTTCCTACCTAAGTTACTGGAGAAGAGAACTTTCTTTCTGGGATGATTTTAGAAAATGTTTTGGGTTGGGTTTTTTGTTTTGGTTTTGTGTTTTGTTTTTTTGACCACTAAACTTTGAGTCTTTAATTCTCCAGTCTGTAGTATTGTAAAGATTTCCTTCCTCCTCTTTTCCTACAGAAAACTAGTTTGAGAATATTTTTTTTATATATGTAAAACTCTTGTCCATAGCACATTGTAGTCTCTCCTTACCACTCAAGTTGGGAAGTCACCTTTTTGTTATAAACTAGTTTAAAGTCTCTGTGTGACTCTGCTTCATTGAAACAGAGTTAATGTAGAGAATGTAAGGAAACAGTCAGGAGCAAATTAACTAAACAACCTGGTTTTCCTTTGAGCTTGCTTTTGTGGAGATTTAATGAAATTCGGCAAGGGCAAGTATGGGGTCTTGCACCCGAGAAGGAACAACCCCAGGTATCAGTATAGATTGGGGAATGACCTGTTGGAAGGCAGTGAAAGGAAAAAGGATTTGGGGATCCTAGTTGATGGGAGATTGACCATGAGCCAGCAGTGTCCAGGAGGGGCAATGCCATTTTGGAGTGTATTAGAAGTGCTGTGGTCAGTAGGTCGAGAGAGGTTCTCCTGGTGAGGCTGCATCTGGAGCACTTTGACCGTTTCTGGACCCCCCAGTTCAAGAGGGATGTGGAACTGCTTGAGAGAGTCCAGCACAGAGCCACAAAGATGATGAAGGGAATGGAACAGCTCTTTTATGAAGAGAGCCTGAGGAAGCTGGGTCTGTGCTGCTTGGAGAAGAGGAGCCTGAGAGGTGATTTCGTCAATATTTATAAATATGTAAAGGGTGAGTGCCAGGAGGCTGGAACCAGGCTCTGCTGGGTGATGCCCGATGACAGGACAAGGGGCAGTGGGTGGAAGCTGAGGCATAGGAAGTTTCATGTAAACATGTGAGGGTGACAGAACCCTGGAACAGGCTGCCCAGGGGGTGTGCGGAGTCTCCGTCTCTGGAGATATTCAAAACTCACCTGGACGGGTTCCTGTGTGATTTGGTCTCGGTGATCCTGTTCTGGCAGGGGCATTGGACTGGATGAGCTTTTGAAATCCCTTCCAGCCCCTGACATTCTGAGATTCTGTGAAATCAGTATATAGATTTTTTTCAGTATAACATTAATTTTCAGACAACCCAAGGAAAACAGTTTAAGGTGTTGTCTATAAACATTTCAGTACTTCATTTGAATAGAGAAGCAAATACAAGCTTGATTGTTTTCAAGGTGCTTTGTGGTGGCATAGATCAGATCTCCAGATATTGTTGGGGAATGTGTAGGCTTTTTATTTACTGAAAAACACTTCAGGTAAACTTTCTGATTCCAGTAGTGCCTCTTGATTTTTCATGGTAACATTTCCTCCTGTAGTTTGGTGCTCAGAGTACCTAATTTTGAGTGGCAAGTTTGTTTTCTTAGGTGGCTTTTTCAGAACTGATGTGGTCCTAAGGCTCTTATGGGCTAACTGAAGCGTGCTGAATGAATGAGCTCTTGGAAAGCAGTTCATGTTGTCCAGATCCTGTCTGTGCCTTCAATAAAGACAGGCTATCATCTGAAAATCTGCCTGTTAAAATCTGGTTCCCTATAGCTACCCAGTAGGGTTGAGTCTATTGATCTGAGTGACTGAGCAGGGAATGACTGCCTCATTTCCCTCTCCATTTTATTTTTCTTTTGGGGTGTAGCATGGCACAGTGCAGTCTGTTGCAGATGCACATGAGAAAGATTATGATTTTTATAGCCACTTTCATTACTAAATTTGTTATGGGAAATTAATTTAGAACTTGACAATTGTGTTCCTGTCGATGTTGAAGCCTATGTTTGATGAGATTATTTTTTCCCCTCTTAAAGAAAAGCTAACAGGAATCTTGCCCAATAGCAAGATTTTCTTTTCTTTGCAGTGCTTCATAAACCAAATTTACTAAAGAGCAGGTAGCATTTTTGCATGATTGCTAATTATAACCTCTAGTCACATGGAATTTTTTGGTTGGGCTTCGTACAACTCATTGTGTGTTCTGATGCACACCACACTGAGCTGTTTGATAGAGAAGGAGAATTTCTGTAATTAAACTATTCTGTACAAAATGTGATAATGCAGCTGGGTGTTTTGCTTTTATTCTAAACCACTTAGCTTTGTAGTCCTTCGACAGTACATTAATTCCATATGTATCCAACTTGGATAACAGCAAACTGAAAAACTGTGTTCTTTCATATTGGAAAAGGATTTTTGTTTCTTGACCAGTTTCTCTTTTGACAGGCATGGTCCTGGTACGCAGTGAGAATGGGCAGTTGCTGATGATCCCTCAGCAAGCCCTGGCACAGATGCAGGCACAGGCACATGCCCAGTCTCAGCCTCAAAATACAATGGCTCCTCGTCCTGCTACACCTACCAGTGCTCCTCCAGTGCAAATATCGACAGTGCAGGTTAGTTCAGGAATTTGCAGTCTTAAAGCTGTAAGATTTTTTTTTTTTTTTTTTTTTACCCTGTGAGGAGTATAAAAGAAGGTAAGGTATGATGTTAGGATTTGAAGAAACCATTGATCAAACTGACTTTTTGCACGTGGCGTAAGGATTGCATTTTGTTCATAATTCTGTTAGTTTGACTGCTACTCATCAATAATATTTTTACCTAGCTGAATGGCATTAAGTTTAAAGCATTTAATGTAAAGAACATCATTCAAGACTATATATGGTTAACGTGTAGAACTCATTTCCCCAAAGAATCATTATTCTTTATATAACTAAAAGAAAAAAATGGATATGGATATATGTGTACTGAGATCATCACTGCTGCATGAAGTTCAGACTAGAATTCTCCCCACAGTTTTATAGTGGTCCAGATGTGCTCTTCTGTATCTGTTACACAGGCAACTATCCAGAGAGAAAAGTTCTAAATAAAGTAGATTATATTTAAATACAGGAACTAATACATTTGCTTTTTTCTTCTTCCCCAGGCTCCAGGAACACCTATTATTGCACGACAGGTGACACCAACTACTATTATCAAGCAAGTGTCTCAGGCTCAAACAACAGTGCAACCCACTACGACGCTACAACGTCCTCCTGTTGTGCAAGTGAGTTTGAAAATCTAACAATATACATCAGATCCATCTGTTGTTAAGGTTAGCTGGAAACCTGCTTGAGATAGACAGAAATACAGGAACTGAAATTGCTGAGTGCATGGAAGAAATGCCTTCTAGATTGTCCTTTCTGCAACAATTGCAGATCTCAGTTTACTGTGTATTTTGGATATGTAATTTGTATGTAATACTGTTATTTTCTATGATACCTATTTGCATATATCTTAAAAGGCATACTGTTACTAGTTTATATAAATGCAGAACCGACCAAAATAAATTACTTCTATGCTTTGTGCCTCAAAGTGACAGCAATTCCCTTTTGAATTTGGAGCTGTAATCTTATTCCTCTGGTGGATTTCTAGTTCTCAGAATTCTGCAGCAAAATTCACTATTACAAGCTAGATCTCACTGGCAGCCTTCTCTTCCATTGACTTTCTCCCTCTTACGTGGACTATGTGCTTGGAAGAGTCTGATAATTCAGGAATACATAGTGCTGTGTTAACATGTAGGCTCTCTTCTGGTAGCCTGCCCTGTATTAATGACAGGCTTCGTTGTAGATCTTTTTTTATTATTTTTTCGAAGGGTAGTGATGTGAGCTTAAAACAGAGTAAAAGTGTGAAATTCTCCACATGGCTTCCAGGCAACAGTGATACAATATGATTGCTGTCGCCTAATCTGTCTCGTTGTGCTTTCTTCATCCTTGGAGTAGACAGGATTAGAGAGTTTTAATTTAAAACATGTGGGTTTTGCTATGCATCCAGTTAACCTTTTTCTCCTCGGAGAGCCTTTACCTGTGCCAGTGATCTTTCCAGATCTAAGAGTTAATTTACCTAACTGAGTCTTCTTAATTTGTACTGCTGTTATGCTGGACAGAAAAAAATCTCTCCATCTGCATATTTTTTTGCTGTAATGAGCATAGCAAGGACTCCATTTATCCTGATTTTGAAAAAAACAAATTAAATCCTTGTCTCCTTTTCTGTCTCCCAAAATACCAAGAGAAGTTAGCTTTGGCAGCACTGGAGCCTCTTTTCTTCCACTTCTTTATATATGGTCTTTATAAAGAGCAAGTTTTAGAAATGATTTGTGAAATTCCTGAGAGTCAGCTTTGGCTTGGTAAGAGTTACTGCCTGTCTGACTGTGGTGGTGTTAGTAATTGGACTGTATTGGAAGTCCATGAGTGACCTCTGTGTGTGCAAAGGTCTTGTTTACAGTGTTGATTCTTCAAAGATGGTATTCTTACTTTGAATTACCAACTTGTCTACAGAAACAGGATGATGTTTTGTCCCACTATTAGTCAAAAAGAAATAGGTAAGACCTGAGATTTGTGTCCATCGTGCCACCTTTTAAAATTCCTCTGATTGAAAGGGTAAAGGCCCCCAAAAAGGAAAAAAAACTATTGCATTCACATATAGCATTTGTTTTAATGACGTTTGGAAATCACAATGTGTGTTTATGGTATTGTTTTGCTGTCTTACTCAGTAACCACAAATCGTGCAATTCTTAATCAACTTTTAGAATTCCCGTTTGGAAGCTGCAGTGTTTTGTGCCATCTGGTGGCTCTTTCCTTCCACTGCAACCGGTGGCAAATTGGTATCTTCTTTTTATAGTAGCTATGAAAGATATTCTCCTGTCCTGTAGGTCTGCTTCTTTTTGATGGTTCAGAAAAACAGGTATGTTCCAAGTAAAATAATCTCCTGTTTGTATTCTCTGCAGCCTCAGATTGTTCTGGGTGGAACTGCACAAACAACCACGTTGGGGACGGCAACGGCTGTACAAACTGGAACTCCTCAGAGGACAGTGCAAGGAACAACTGCAACCTCCACTATTGCCACAGTAAGATACTGAGTGCCTGTAGAATGTGTTCATTCACATACATGTGTGCAGATACATATACATGTTTATATGCATATAGACATGGATTGGAGAGTGGTAAGGATGCAGGAGTTCTGTGGTGGTCTTGAAAAGGTAAACTTTGAATAGAACTATATTAAGAAGTGTTAACACAAGACACTTGAATTTGGACACTAGTCAAAGTATTAATTTTTATTTCAGTAACTGTTTAAAAGCATTTTTAAAAATATATATTGTCTGTGTCTTAAAGAAGAGTAAGTTGTTCAGCACTGCAGAATGAAGTCAGTATGGGAAGGGATAACAAGTTGACATAACTCATTCAAGAGGAATCTGTGCACTAGGAAGGAGGAGCTTTGCTATTTGTTCCCTACTAAAATATGTAATTTCCCATACATGATGTGCTGGTGTTTTCTAACTTCACCACGAATCATAATTTATTAGATTTTTGTAACAAAAATGTACAATGCATGAAGGGCAATAATAATTTCAGTCTGATTCCCTCAAGCGATGAGGGACATAAACCTATAAATAATGTTCTCTAGTGATGAACTAGAAGGGGACCTTCTTTCTCACAGTATACAGTTAGATCATGTATGAAAAATGTTTATATTTTCTGACTGTTTCCCTTCTACCCCTCCTCCTCCTGTAACAGGAAACTATGGAAAATGTGAAGAAATGCAAAAACTTTCTGTCCACGTTAATAAAACTGGCATCATCTGGAAAACAGTCTTCAGAAACTGCAGCTAATGTGAAAGAATTGGTACAGAACTTGCTGGTAAGAGAAGTTCATTGAAGTTGTGAGAAACAGCAAATTTAGACTCAAAACTGATGGATTTTTTTTTTTTTTGAGGAGGGAGAGATAATGTAATTGAGAAATCACACAAACTTCACTTTTTCTGAATTAAAATATATACATAAGAAAAAGAAAGATGGAACCATTGGTCTTAGTAGTTGAAGTTTGTCATAAAATTAGTTACTAACATAAATCTATTGGTAATAAAAATAGGGGTGGGAAAAAACACTGATTTTCAATAAATCTATTAATGTTAATTTTTTTTGGGGGGTTGAATATCTGTCAAAGTTAATTTCTCTAAGTTCAATCATTTGGATTTTCTGTTTTGAAGGATGGAAAAATTGAAGCAGAAGATTTTACCAGCAGACTGTACAGAGAACTTAATTCTTCACCTCAACCTTACCTTGTGCCTTTCCTGAAGGTAACTTGTTCACTATATTTCTATGCTTTATATACCAGCAACAATGTACACAAGCACAACTTTTACCACCCGGGATGCAATTCCAAAATGCTGTGAATGGAAGTTTTACATGGTATCTGGCTAGACTTTCGCTCCCTTAAAAAACTCTTTCTACTTGTTAGTACAATTAATTTGCGCAGCCGGTGAAGTAATTTCTACCATAGTGTCACGTTGTAGCTCTTTTGAGAGATCTGCAGTTTTCTTTCAATGGCTTAAGCAATTTCTTTCCGTAGTACCCAACCTATAAATTGTCTTATTTTCTTCTTTTTAGTCTTGGAAAGAAAACAGTGGATTGAATGATACAGAAAACTGGACAAACTCAGACTCTTTTGTCTGTGCTATATACCTGTTTAGATAAATGGGAAGTCTGTCACCTCTCAGTAGTAAATCCCACTTGTCATAAATTTTGTAGTAATTGAACACATCTCAAAATAATGCTTAGTCTGAAACATTGCTATGTGAAAATCAGAGAATGTACAGCAGTGCTGTATGATAAGGGTGTAACTCTGCTTGACTAATGCATGATTAAAGAATGTAGTTGTAGGTGTGTGACGTTTCTGCCTTCTTAAATACTTCAATCTGGACCTGTTCAAGAGGACAAAATTGTTACCATAAGAAAACATCTAATGAAAGAATCTAGTAAATCTTCACCTTCCAGTATGTCTTTGAAGCCATCACGTGTTATAGCTTGGTGTGCGTGTAGGAACAGAAGGAAGGCAGCATGGGCTTGGGTTGTTTGATACATACCAGAGGTTCCAGGTAGGCTTACACAACAGACCCATGCCATCTAAACTTCCATAACTAAAGGTAGTGTTGCTCTGTCTAGCTTTAGGTGGCAAGTAGCATATTTCTTTGTGCACCCGTCACGTTTGCTCAGGTGCGCTCAGTTTGCTATGGTGGACCGAAGTGAAATGCCTTGCTCTTTATGATTAATGTTTTCTTATGTGATCTAGGATTAAAATACTCAAGAAAATCCTTTCCTTTCCATTTTTCAGAGGAGTTTACCTGCCTTGAGACAGTTAACACCGGACTCTGCAGCTTTCATCCAACAAAGTCAACAGCAGCAGCCAACGACGCAAGCAACGATAGCAACGATTCCGTCTGCGGCAGTGATTCTGAGCTCCGCAGTTCAGCGCACTGCAGGGAAGGCGACTGCAACTGTAACGAGTACTCTACAACAACCTGTAATTAGCCTAACTCAGCCTACACAAGTTGGTGTTAGTAAACAAGGGCAGTCTACACCACTGGTACGTTACCTGAACTGCCTCACCTGTTGTTCCATAGGGCTTTTTGATAACACCATGACTTTCCCTCTAAAATTGGTGGTTTAGCTCAATTGGAGATCTTTGACCTCTTCAGAGAAGCTAGTGAATAAGAAAAAAAGTAGTATAATTTAAAATACATTCTTGATTAAAGTGTTATTGTTTCCTATTTTAGCATGAAATGTTGGCAGTTGTGTCAGTCAGAGCAATATTCTGGAGGATCTTTCATTTTCCATTTTAGAAGTGTCACAATAGATTACCTCAGAGAGGAGAAATAATTTTCTCAGTCCTGGACATAAACCAAATAAGAACAGTATAACTCTTTTAAAATTCTTCTTATAGCTAAGCAGCGTCTGAGTGTAAGCTTTTTATGAGATGGGTATTAATTAATATACATTATTAATTTAGTACTACTTGTGCTTCAGCATTACCTGTAGAATGTTTGGCATTTATCTGAACTGCTGTCTCCAGAGATTTGATATTAAAAAAACCCCAAAAAATATTTTTCACTTATCTTGAGAGAAGAACTAGTGATTATATTGGTCTTTTATAACCTAGGTATTGTAGAAAGAGATTAGGATCTTAGGGAAGGAATAAAAACTGAACGTTGACTAATTGGTGCTGGATTTTACAAGCAAGTATTTTGGCCTTTAAATTATAAACTAGTAGCAAAGTAGCAAAAAAAAAAGACTTGCAGAGTTATAGAAGCGAAGCTTGCAAAACAGGCAGAGTTGGTAGAGTTCTTTGTAGTAGTTTGAAAGTAAGTTTCTGAAAACTAGTTGAGGCTGGAAGATGAATTTATGTGAATGACTCTGTATCATTGCAGATAAGGTAACCCTCCTGGTAGGAGTTCACCTTCAGAAGCGTTGTGGCTTCAGTTGCCTAAGACTCAGTCTAGCCTAAGAATCCAGGAGTACAAAGCTACGTTACTGTAGCTTATGTTGGTTCTGGATGAAAACAGCATATGTGGAACCAGCTAGATTGCCTTTATCACATATCTATTATTTTTAGAGTTTGTTCAGACAGATCCAGGTTGCTTTTATGTCTCTAACATAGAAACCAGGTGGAGAAGTTTTAACTGGACCATTGTAATTGCAGATGTTTGTTTGGTTTGTACGTAGAAATAGGTTAGCAATTTCTTTTCTGTATCACAGAAACTGGAATGTAAGTTTTCCTGTAGGGAATAATTTATCTAAAGAAATTGTTAAATACTATTAAAATGTACCAATTAAGACAGATGTGCTGAGACCCTGGCTTACAAGTTGATTATTAAGGTTTGTTGTTCTTACTAGTTCTTAGCTTAGACATTTCTCAGATTGTTTACAGTTCTCTCTTATTTGCAGGTTATCCAACAGCCTCAAAAAGCAGGGGCATTGATAAGGCCTCCACAGGTAACGCTGACACAGACACCAATGGTGGCGTTACGGCAGCCACATAGTCGTATTATGCTCACTACTCCTCAAATTCAACTGAATCAACTTCAGACAGGTAGGAGGTCAAGATACTTGGTCTGTACTATGTATAAAGTGTTTAACTGAAGTCTGGTTTATGAATGTCAGTTCTTAAGTGCCATGTCAGCTGTGTGATGCCTGCTGCTAAAATCTTCAGTGCATGGTGTCATAGTGTCTGAGGGTATGCGTGTGTCAGGGCAGCACTTACAGTTTGGGTACTGGAACTGTGTGTGAGGGTCCAGTTTTAGATGGATGACATGCTGACAGAATATATGGTTTTTGTTACTAGTCTTTGTTACTGCCCACGACTGGCTTGTAAACCTGTGCTCTGATATGGATTTGATGGAGTACAAATCCTGTCTGTCTTCTTGCAGTACCTGTGGTAAAACCAGCAGTATTACCTGGAAACAAAGCTATTGCCACTATTTCAACACAAGTAGCTGCGACTCAGAAGAATAAACTGAAAGAACCTGGGGGAGGCTCTTTTAGGTGAGGAACCAGATGCTGATTTGTGCTTGTGCTGCCCAGGCAGCCTGCTGAGCTCAGTGGGAGCCTTTCTGTGCGCTGTGGTGCTGCTAAATCAGGCTGGGTAAACTTGCAAGGAATAGAAGTGGATTTTCTGTGGGCAGGTTTGCTACTTTAATGAAGACTTCAACAAACAACTATGGACATGCTTGTGCCAGAATGGTTTTAGCCCTTAGCTGGCATTAAGGATAAGCATCAAACCTCACAAACAATTTCTTCCTGGACAAGCAAATAGAATGAATCCCTTCATTGCTCCCACCTCTACTCAGGTTGTTTGGATGTACAACCTGTCTTACAGCAATGAGTTCACTTTCTTGTTGTTTTGTGGTGTTGATGTCTGGTCTCTTCAACACCTTGAGAAAGAAAAATTACATATGAAAGGATCTTGAGAAAACAGGAAGTACAAACCTCAAAAATCCTTAGTGCTGTTTGGAATCAAATCATGTTAGTTTTATATTATTTTGATTTTTGCATTTTATTTACTTTTTTTGTATAAAGTGTTGAGGAATTCCTTATGTGCAGCTGTGGTATTGTAGCAATGTATGCAGATAAACTCTTTATGATTCTAATGGGTTTTCTTTTCTTAAGGGATGATGATGACATTAATGATGTTGCATCGATGGCTGGAGTCAACCTGTCAGAGGAAAGCGCTCGGATATTGGCAACAAACTCTGAACTAGTGGGTACATTAACAAGGTCCTGTAAGGATGAAACCTTCCTTTTCCCAGCACCTTTACAAAGAAGGATATTAGAAATAGGTATGTTGATTTCTCCTGAACTTTAATAAATAGATTTAATTTGTCTTGGGTTGCATTGAAGGCATTTTACATAGAAATGATTTAAAATTGCTGGAATTGTTACCTTTTATATGTTCCAATGATTGTGGGCAGTCATTCAGGTCAGGAATATAGAATGGTGTTAAGGGGTAGCAGACCTATTGAGCTGCCTTCTAAAATGACAGAAACATCAAAATTGTTGGACCTGGTTAAAATTCTGACTATTAGCTGGTGAGATGTAACAAAAATAGTGACATTTGGTTTTAAAATATCAGAGTAAGTGTTTCTGGATTTGTATTCACTTGTTTAGAATTGATGGTGCAGCAAAAAACATTCTTCAGTTATTTGTTACACTGTAGCATACAGCATTTATTAATAGATTGTGGATTTTGTTAAGCGAATGTAAGTTTTCATTTGTAAGCCATTCTTCTTTTAATGTTTATCTGAGAAGTACCTGAGGGCCTTATTTTGCAAGCAGCACTTATGATTTTATGACTAAGGTTAGCCACATGTTTAACTGCATTATAAAATCATTTTTTACAACTGACTTCTGTCCTGGCCACAGGTAAAAAACATGGAATAACAGAAATCCATCCTGATGTAGTTAGCTATGTATCACATGCTACACAACAAAGACTACAAAACCTCGTGGAAAAATTATCAGAAACTGCTCAACAAAAGAATATTTCTTACAAGGTAACTGTATGTAATTGCACAAATTAAGTGGCAAAATGGCATGAATTCAGCAGGGTATTGTGTTGGCTGTAATGCAGGAGTTCAGGTGCTCTTCATTCTGTGAAGTGAGGTTGTTTTAGTCTTTGACTCATTCATCTTACATTAAGATATTACTGCATTTGGATGACTAGAACTCCTCAGCTTGCATATAGAAAATGTTTGTAAAACAAATACAGAGAAACTGTGTCCTCCCTTTTATGTCAAATATTTAGTCTGAATGATTGTACAGTCTGATAGGCAGATAAAAGTGCTGCTCTGAATTCTCAAGAGTGTTGTCTGACAGATGTGTGTTCTTAATAGATTCAAACGCCTAAACATTTAAAAAAAACCACATAGGGCTCTCTGAAATTCGTTTGTGAGGCTAAAGCTGTGATGGTATTAGTTTAGAAGTCAAAATCTGATGATTCATGGAATAGTACAAAACACCTTCAAGAGCTGTAGCTGATTTGACTGGTGTAAATACACACTTGCTGTTTGAAAAGGACAAAGTGAACATTTGAGCTTTAAATGTATATGTTCTTCTAAAGTACAGTACAAACTAACAGCTTTGTTTTTAACAACTGTAATGAGAAACATATTTGCTGTGTTCTCAGGATGATGAAAGATATGAACAAGCAAGCGACGTTCGGGCACAGCTCAAGTTCTTTGAACAACTTGATCACATAGAAAAGCAGCGCAAAGATGAACAAGAAAGGGAAATTTTAATGCGTGCGGCAAAGGCAAGTGCTTGGATTTTACACGTGGTGCCCAAGTGTCAGTTTGACGTCAAAACTGCAGAGTTTCTTTTCATTCTGAAGCACTCACAATGAAGAGGAAGACTTATCTTCAAAGA
>VWYK01098083.1:0-11990 GCA_013399775.1 Semnornis frantzii
CTGTGTGGTGTGGGGCCCTGCCAGTGATGGATGCCCAACAGGTACCAGCAACAGAAGCTGGCCAGGAGCTCCCAAGCAGCTGGTAATGAGCCACATGTGCCTGGCAGTGAAGCCTAGGAGCAGGCATCTGGTGGGACACTTATTCTTGAAAGATCTTTTGGGACTCAAGCAAGGAGGAGGCTTGGAGGAGACTCTTGATCTGCTTGGCACTGGGTGGGAGCTGAGTGTGTCAGAGTGGGTGCCCTAGGAGATGTGGAGCTCTCCACAGACATGAGGTGGCATAAGGCAGGGACACTTTGCTCCTCCTCCCCTCCAGTGGAAAGCTGCACAGCAGCTCTGTGTGTGCTGGGCTCTGCAGGCAGGGTGGGCATGGTGGGCAGGCAGAGCTTGTGGTCTTGCCACCAGCCCTCTGCTCCTCTCTGATGCCCACCAGCACCAGCACTTGTTAGACTCTGCCCAGCTCCTGAGGTAAGCCCCAAAGGAGCAGGATTCATACACAGAGTGGGGGCAGCCAGAGCCCCTCTGGAGGGAAAAACAGCCCATGGGGGGGGGAGGGACACAAACCCTGTCAGAGCAGGACCTGCTGCATCCCCTGGCTGTGAGGGGAATCCACCAACAAGGCCTGATAGGGACCCTGCATGGCTGCCTGAGACAGAATCACAGAATCACAGAATGGTTTAGGTTGAAAAGGATCTCAAAGCTCATCCAGTCCCAACCCCCTGCCATAGGCAGGGACACCTCCCACTAGCACAGCTCACTCAAGGCCTCATCCAGCCTGGTCCTGAACACCTCCAGGGAGTTCAAAGATCACAACCTCCCTGGGCAACCTGTGCCAGTGTCTCACCACCCTCACTGCAAACAACTTCCTCCTCACATCCACTTTCAATCTCCCCTCTCACACTCCAAACCCATTCCCCTTGTCCTGCCATTCCCAGCCCTTGTCAATAGTCCCTCCCCAGCCTTCCTGCAGCCCCCTTCAGATCCTGCAAGGCCACTCCAAGCTCTCCTGGAAGCCTTCTCCTCTGCAGGCTGCAGAGCCCCAACTCTCTCAGCCTGTCCTCACAGCAGAGCTGCTGCAGCCCTCTCAGCATCTTGCTGGCCTCCTCTGCACTGGCTCCAACACTTCCATGTCCTTCCTGTGCTGGGGGCTCCAGAACTGCCCCCAGGACTGCAGCTGGGGTCTGAGGAGAGCAGAGCCAAGGGGCAGAATCCCCTCCCTTGCCCTGCTGCCCACACTGCTCTTGCTGCAGCCCAGCACACAGTTGCTGTCTGGGCTGCACTCACACTGCAGCCTCATCTTGAGCTTTTCCTCACCCCACACCCCCAGGGCCTGTTCCTCAGGGCTGCTCTCAGCCATTCCCCACCCAGCCTGGAGCTGTGCTTGGCATTGTGCCTACCCAGGTGCAGGACCTTACACTTGGCCTTGTTGAATGTCCTGAGGTTGGCCTGGGCACAGCTCTGCAGCCTGTCCAGGTCCCTCTGGATGGATCCCTGCCCTCTAGCAAGTGACTGTGCCACACAGCTTGGTGCCAGCTGCACACTTGCTGAGGCTGCACTGATTCCTCTGTGCATGGCACTGACAGAGATGTCCAGAACTGGGCCCAGCACTGACCACTCGACACAGATTAGTTCTGTGTGCTCCTGCTGCTTCCTGAAAGGGGTTTGGAACCAGGAGGGGGCCTGGCATCAGCTCCCAGGTAATGAATGACAGGATGAGAGGAAATGGCCTCAAGCTGCATCAGGGGAGGCTCAGGCTGGACATTAGGAGAGATTCCTTCACCAGAAGGGTCATGGAGCACTGGCACAGGCTGCCCAGGGCAGTGCTGGAGGTGTTCAAAAGACCTCTGGGTGAGGAGCTTGGGGCCATGGTCTGACAGCTGAGCACAGGGAGCTGCTGGGCTGTGCTTGGGCTGGAGGAGCTGAAGGTCTTTTCCAAGCAGGAGATTCTGTGATCCTGTACTTGTCTGTGCTGTCTCCTGTCCCTGGTGCACATCTCCCAGGGACACAACTTGTGCAGGCCTGCAGTCCAGAAAGGCACAAGGGAAGGGGCAGAGACTCCCTGAGTTCGACCTGCAGAGCACAGCCAAGACCCTGCTGTGAGGTAATTCCCAAGCAGAGAGACTGGTGAAGGAGAAGACTTTGAGGGAGAGGAGGCCAAGAGAGATCAGAGTGTAACTGCCATGCCTGCACCCAGAGGATGAGGATTCCAGGGTAATTGGGCAGGAGCTGATGGCTGTGCAAGTGCAGAGTTATTTCTGTTCTGCAAACCACAATCCAGGTTACCTGGTAATTACTTAGAGGGCCATTAAGTGTAATTGTAGAGTAATCTCCAGGAGCCAGTAATTGCCCTCTCGTTCCCAAGTATCTACCACTTAAAATTCAGGGAGTTTGGTGCAGGTAGGAAGCAGGCTTCAGTGTCTCGGGCTGGGGGCTGGCCAGGATGGGGTCAGATGTGACCATTTCAGCTGGAACTGCCTCTCCAAGGAGAGCGTTGGGCAGCTAGAGAGGTGCCACACACACACACATGGGCCCCCTGCAGCCAAGAGCAGAATCAGTGCCTTCAGGGGACTGCTGCTCCCCAGCTGCCAGCAGTGCTCATGGCAGCAATCCTGCTCCAGAGGAGCACAAACACAACCCTTGAGGTTTCAGACAGGCTCAGATGTTTCTCCTGGTTGCCAGGGCAGGGCAGGGGATGTGGCTGTGGTCAAGAGATTGTGTTCCACCTCGAATTCAACTTGGCACTCGACGCCTCTCACGCATCACTTCCACGTCCAGCTGCCAGCTTCCTGCGTGGGGCTGCCCCCAGCCACCCCAAGCAGCCCTTGGCCTTCCCACAGCCTGCCCTGGCCACTGCTCCAGTCGCAGCAGTCCCAGCGGCAGTCGGGTTGAGCACTCCCTCCACAAGGGAATGGGCTCCTGATCTCTGCACCGCAGGGAAGGGGCCCAGGGGAGCTGTGGGACCCGCAGGGCCGGAGCTGCTCCTGTGTTTCTTGTCCTTTGTCAAATCCCTTTCTGACCTGGAAGGCAGGAAAAAGCACAGCCACAGCCCCCCGGGGGGTGCCCTGGGAGAGGGCAACAGGGCTCTGGGTACGTGAGGCAGCAGCAAGGGCCAGGGCTTGGTTCCTCCTCATCGGTGCTCCTAGCAGGGAATATTCCAGCTGCAGGAATGTGTGAGATCCTGTTTCCAGGCAGTGGCTGGATCAGCACGATAGGAAAAAGCTCTGTAGGAAAAAGCTCTCTGCCATGCCTAACAGCCCAGTTTCCGTGCCTCCAAAGCACAGACCCACGGGTGAGTTTCTGCAGCAAGTTAATGAACGTTTTTCCCTTTCTTTCAGGGACCTAAACTACAACGAGCTGCTGGAATTCCCTGGGGCTATCAGGACGCTGGGCAGGCTGCAGGAGCTGTGAGCGTTTCTGTTCCTTCCTTCCCAAAAGCATTCCCCACGGAGCGTGGCCAGCAGCGCCTGGCCTGTGCCCTGCCCTGAGGAGGGCACTTCTGCCACCTCTCCTTTGCCTTTCCAAGCCCTCTCTGCCACCACCTCAGAGCCTTTTATGCTCTGATCACCTCCCCAGCAGCCTCTGCCCCGTCGCTGGTGCAGGGGACATCCTCCATCTGGCTTGCAGCAGGTTGCTCCTCATTCACCTGTGGCATCAGAAGGACTCAAAGTCCATCTGATCTTGACTCTTCCAGTGCCCACTGCCCAGCTGGGACCTGTGTCACTGTGAGGCTGTGGCTTCTGGAGGCTTGTGCCACCTGCTCTGCCATGCAGAAGCTCATGCCCTCCCTCAGGACAGATTTCTAACAGGGACTCACAAGTTTATGACCATGGCAGTGTCTGGGCCTCTCCCCTCTGAGCACTCCTACTTAACGCCCATGAACTCCTCAGGGTGGGGTTGAGTGGATGTGGATCCACAGTTCCTGTGGACCTTCAGACCGTGTCACACTCGTGAGAGGCTGGGGTGGGACAAAAGTAGCTGCTTTGGTGCTTCTGGGAGGCTGGAAGTGACAATTTGACAGCACTTTGTTTTATTGGAAGAGTTCTCAGGGCATTTCTCTGCTCAGCCCAGCTGTCATCGTGTCCTCTGGCAGCCTGGCTGAGAATAAGGCTCTGCCTCCAGCCTCAGATGGCTTTTGAAATGCTCAGCACTAGACCAGAGGCACCGTGGGGCTGCATGGGGACCCCAGCTCTGTGGGGCTGCAGTGGGGACCCCAACTCCGTGGGGCTGCATGGGGACCCCAGCTCTGTGGGGCTGCATGGGGACCCCAGCTCTGTGGGGCTGCATGGAGACCCCAGCTCCGTGGGGCTGTATGGAGACCCCAGCTCTGTGGGGCTGCATGGGGACCCCAACTCCGTGGGGCTGCATGGAGACCCCAGCTCTGTGGGGCTGTATGGAGACCCCAGCTCCGTGGGGCTGCAAGGAGACCCCAGCTCCGTGGGGCTGCATGGGACCCCAGCTCCGTGGGGATGTATGGAGACCCCAGCTCCGTGGGGCTGCATGGGGACCCCAGCTCCGTGGGGCTGCAGTGGGGACCCCAGCTCCGTGGGGATGTATGGGGACCCCAGCTCTGTGGGGCTGCAGTGGGGACCCCAGCTCCGTGGGGCTGCAGTGGGGACCCCAGCTCCGTGGGGCTGCAAGGAGACCCCAGCTCCGTGGGGCTGCATGGAGCTCATCCATAAGTGTGATTCCCAGACGGTACCAAAGAAGTGGAGTTTGGTTCCTCCTGTTTCCGACCTGCAAAGGGTTAACCCTGGAGCCCTTCCCCCGGGCCGAGCGCGGTGCACTCCTGCAGCTACAGAGAGCAACTGGAGCAGAGCGAAGGCTTTGTCCTGCCCAGGGACACACCTTGCTCCCTCGCTGGGATGTTGCTGGAGCTGGAACGGAGCCTGCACCTCCGATTTCATTGCTGCTCTGCAGGCGCTCTGCCGCTCAAAGTGCCGAGGGGGGAAGGTGTCTCCTTTCTCCTCCATTAACGCCCAGATATTTGCTTCTCCCCACAGCGGTTTTCACAACAACAACATCAAAGCCATCCCAGAGAAGGCCTTTGTTGGGAACCCTCTGCTGCAGACAATGTGAGCACCTCTAGCGCCGTTTCCTAAACGCTTCCAGCCCCGACAGGAGCATTTCCTGCCGCCTTGCGTTGGGATTTCTGGCAGCTGTAGGCATGCCCACGGCTTGACATCTCTTGTACCTGGGCCAACACCAGCTGAGCTTAGCCCCTGCTCAGGCTTTCTGCCTGGCTTCTCCTTCGCCTGCAGCTGAACTTTGCTGTGGTGCAGGTTGATAACAGCACTGGAGCAGTACCTGGGTGGTCTGCGTGGACATCTTGCTGTGCCTGATAGGATTTCCCAAGGCCTGGATGGCAGCTGCCTGTGTTTAGAGGAGCTGCTAGCAGCTACACCTGTGTGTGTGTGTGTGTGTGTGTCTCTGTGTGTGTGTGTGTGTGTCTGTGTGTGTGTGTGTGTGTCAGGGGCCTGGGGCGGGTTGTGTGTCTGCCCCAGACCCATGGACCTGAAGTTCTGTGGATGAATACAGCCTGGGGTCAGATGATTTTCCCTCTGATCCAGGCACAGGTGAGGGAGTGGAGTCCCTCAGTGGCCAGTGCTGTTTCACATCTTTGTCAGTGACATGGGCAGTGGAGCTGAGGCACCCTCAGCATGTCTGCAGATGACACCAAGCTGTGTGATGTGGTTGACAGGCAGGACCTGGACAGGCTGCAGAGGTGAGCCCAAGTCAACCTCAACAAATTTCAACAAGGCCAAGGGCAAGGTCCTGCACCTAGGTCAGGGCAATCCCAAGCACAAACCCAGACTGGGTGAGGAGTGAATTGAGAGCAGCCCTGCAAAGAAGGGCTTGGACCTGCTGGTTGGTGTGGGGTTTGACACAAGCTGGCAACGTGTGCTGGAGCCTGAAGAGCCAACTTTGTCTTGGGCTGCAGCAAAGGATGTGTGGCCAGCAGGTTGAGAGAGGGGATTCTGTCCCTCTGCTCTGCTGAGACCTCATCTGCAGCACTGCCTCCAGTTCTGGGGCCCCCAGCACGAGACGGACATGGAAATGATGGAGAGGATCCAGAGGAGGCCACCAAGATGCTCAGAGGCTGGAGAACCTCCCTGTGGGGACAGGCTGGGAGAGCTGGGACCGTTCAGCCTGGAGAAGAGAAGGCTCCAGGGAGACCTCAGAGCAGCCTTCCAGTACCTGAAGGGGCTGCAGGAGAGCTGGGGAGGGACTTTGGACAAGGACTGGGAGTGCCAGGAGGAGGGACAATGGATTTGAGCTGAAAGAAGCTGAATCCAGGTCAGACATTAGGAAGAAATTCTTCCCCGGTGGAGCAGTGAAGCACAGGAGCAGGCTGCTTAGAGAAGTTGTGGAGGCTCCAAGTCTGGAAGTTTCCAAAGCCAAGTAGCATGGGGCCTTGAGCAACCTGTGCTGGTGGGAAGTGTCCCTGCCCACGGCAGGGGAATTGAAACAGGATGATCCTTAAGGTCCCTTCCAACCCAAAGCAATTCCATGCCTCTGTGTGATCTGCCCAGCTGAAGCCTTTCACAATCAGTGAGGGAAAGTGCTCCTCACAGGAGGTGATTCAGCTCCTCCTGAAGCTCCATGCAGGTCACTTCTCTCCACTGACTGTGACAAGCAGGGAAGGTCCTGGTGCTGTGCACATGTGAGATCAGAGGAGGGATCAAGTGCAAAGTGTTTCCCAGCAGGCTCTGAGCACTGCGGGAGGGCTGAAGGAGAGCTTTGAACCTTCCCAGCCTGCCTGTTACAGAAGCACATTGAAGGCCCTCTCAGAGTAGCATGAGAACTCATTTCAGCCAAAGCAGGCCAGTGAGAGAGGTCAGCCTGGAGCCCAGGGCTCCTCACAGGCTGGGCAGCAGCTCCCACGGGGCACACTGCTACAGCTCCTGCAGCAGCAGCTTCTGGCACAGGCAGCAGAACCTGACCAGCTGTTCCTTTCCTTTGCAGCCATTTCTATGACAACCCCATCCAGTTTGTTGGGCAGTCTGCCTTCCAGTACCTGCCAAAGCTCCACACCCTGTAAGTTCACCAGGCACAGCCTCACAGGTGCCAACACTTCCAAGCTCCAAGCTCTGTGAGCAGGACACCTCAGTGGCCTCCTCCCTTCCTCTTCTCTAGAGCCCTTGTGCCAACCAGCCAGGGAGCAGACACTGCAGATGCTCTGTGCTGAGAAGGCAGCTTTGGAGGCAGCCATTCCTCCCTCATGCCCAGTGGGCAGGCACTGGAGCCTTCTGGGGGCAGCTGTGTGGGCAGCAGCGAAGGCAGCACTCACTGTGCCTCTGTGCCTGCTGCACACTGCTCAAGTGAGCCCTGTGCCAGCTGTTCTCCAAACATGAGGCCACTGAAGGCTTCTGCCTTCCTCCACGAGGTGCAGAAGCAGAGGAACATCTCCCCTGACACCAGCACCACAGCAGGGATGCTCTGGTGGTGGCACTGCTCCCTTCATACAAAAGGCCCTAAGCCTCCTCCAGGGCCACCACCACATGGTGGGCACCACCTGGACCAGAAGAGCTGCTCCACATTGCCTGGCCTGGCCTGGTTGGCTTCCAGCACTAAGTAGTGAGGCAGAGGACCCACAAAGGCTGTGTCTGTGAGCCTCACCCAGCTGCTGGGGCACACTGGGGCAGATCAGATCAACCCTTGGCATTCTTCAGCTCCAGAGGCACAGCTCTGGGAGGCTCAGGTGGGATCTGCTTACATTGCCCATGGTAATAGTTTGGGATTTTTTGTTTCACTCAGAGATTGTGGCAGGAATGTCAGTGGCTCGGGGAGGGTCTAAGTCTGCCAAGCCTCACTGCACAGCAATGCCCAACCCTGGCTCATGGCACCCATCTGCTCCATGGCCCTGGCCAGCAGTGGCACACTGGTGACAAGGGCACCTTTGATCTGAGCCTCTGATCACCCCATCTGGGTGGGGAGCAAGGAGATTCACCCCCGTGGCTGATGGGTTTGGGACCATGAGCAGCTGCCCTTGCTTCTGGGTCCTCTGCCCACCTCACTGCCCCTCACTTCTCCACAGGTCACTCAATGGTGCAACTGACATCAGAGAGTTCCCAAACCTTAAGGGCACCACCAGCCTGGAAGTTCTGTGAGTGGCAGCTCTCTCCCTTTCATTCTGCTGTTTGTGCTCTTCCTCCTCCAAGCTGGTCCAGGCTGTTTCAGCAAGGGTAACTTTTGCAGTGCTCTGCAGCTGGTTGTCCTCAGCTCTGCCTCCCCCTTGCCCCTCACCTCTCTGCTTCCTTTTGCCCCTGTGGCTCTTCTCTCCCTGAGTTGCTTTCTTGGTGCTGTTGAGTGTGCTCCAATCTTTTCTGAGATGTTTTGTTTTCTTCCTTCTGTGTCTGTGAAGGGCTGAGCCTTTGGGCAGAGTGCTTCAACATGGCCTGCTGAGACCCATCCTGGCAGCAGCAGCAGCAGTGAGGTGCAGAGAACATCTGCAATATTTGCCCCACAGCTGCCACCCAGGCTGGGGACTCCTGGAACTGCTCTGGTCCAGACCAGGAGAGCAGGAGCCTGGAGGACAGACTCTGTGTCTCTCTGGAGCACTGCTCCACACACTGTGCCCAAACTGAGCACAGCTGAGCACTGCAGTCCAGCAGCATGACCTGGCCATGCCTGGGCTCAGGGACTCAAGCAGGGATTCCTGAGGCAGTCGTGGCTCCAGGGGATCAGCAGTGTGGACAGTGGGGCACTGGGCTAAGAGAGCATGGCATGGCAGACCCTGCCAGTGCTCAGCTCAGTCTCCCAGGGTTTCCCATGGGCACCTTGGCCTCGGGCAGGCCCAGCAGCAGGCCCATTTCAAAGCCAGGCTTTGCTTCCCTCTGGGGATTTCATCACCCCATTGACACTGTCTGGGACAGGAGCTGGTTTGCAGGTCACAGATGTGCTCTCACTGACAGCATCTCTTCTCTCTCCTCCACTCCCCCAGGACCCTGACACGGGCAGGAATACATTTACTCCCCAGGGGGATGTGCCAGCAGCTGCCCAGCCTCCGAGTCCTGTGAGTAACAAACTTCTCTGTGCCCTCTCTGGCCTTTAGCAAAGTGCCACCAGGACCTGGGCTTTTGCCTTGCCCGGCTCAGGAGAGGACCAGCTGTGGAGAACCATCCTCTGGGTTTTGTCCTCATTTCCTTTTCACTGCACTGCCTCTACCTCTGCATGTGTTTGAACTTGCTTGCTCCATCCCAGTGTGATGCTCTGGACTGGAAGCAGTAAGGCACATCCACATTTTCCTCCTGCTTGCCTGGCACCAGTGGGAACTGTCTGCCAGGAGGGTGGAGAGGGTGCAGAGGAGGGTGGGCAAGAGCAGCACCACAGAGCTCCTGGGTGTGCACAGGGCAAATCCCATTTCACACAGTGCTGGGTTCCTGCCACTGGAACTCCAGCAAGTGCCATCAGCTGGAGGAAGGATCCTGCGTGTGAGGAGGGGACAGGCCTGGCCTGGTGGAACTCACACAGCTGTGGTCCCTCATGTGGTGCAGCAGTGGCAGCAGGGTTTTGCTCAGAGCCTCTGGGCTGCTTTGGTTCTACCTGCTTGGTGAGGCAGTGCAGGATGCTGGGCAAGGGGATGTGCCTTCTGCTTTACAGAATCACAGAGCCACAGACACACCCGGGCTGGCACAGCCCCTCAGGAGCACCCAGTCCAACCCAGAACCCTTCTCTACAGGGTTCACCTTAAACCACAGCCCCAAGCACCACATCCAAACCACCCTGAAACACCTCCAGGCTGGGTGACTCCAGCACCTACCTGGGCAGCTCATCCCAGTCCGTGACCACTCTCTCTGTGGAAAATTTTTTCCTAATGTCCAATCCAAACCTCCCCAGGCTCAGCTTGAGGCCATTCCCCTTGGTCTGTCTCCAGAGCCCTGTGAGCAGAGCCCAGCAGCAGCCTCTCCACAATGTCCCTTCAGGTAGTTGTAGACAGCAATGAGGTCTCCCTCCCTTGGTATGAGATGAAATCAGCATCTCAGAAAGACCCTTGCACCTCTCAGGAGCCACAGCTCTCATTCCTGAGATCCTCAACCTCCTCTGCAGTTGAAGACATCCTCAGGAAGTGAGTCATGAGCCAGATTTATACAAGTTTGCAGCCTGGGGCAAGCAGGAGGCTTTATAGGAGCAACAAGCTGCAGAGGACAAGAAGTTTGTTCCAGGAAAGCAACAGGAGAGCAATTCTTGATCCCAGGAATTGGAAACAAGAGAAACACAGCAAAATAAAAGAACACAACTTGTAACTTAGCAGATCACAGCATTCTGGCTCCAGCTATCCCTGGAGGGAACATGTCTCATCTTTAGACATCTGGACCAGTTTAATGGACATGTTGCCACCAAAGAGCAGCCTGTGGAATGGGCCAGGGTGCAGGGTCCCAAGCCTGCTGTTTATGTTTGCAAGTCCTCAGGCTGCAAAGCTCCACAGCAGAGCCTGTTCTGCAGGCCTGGCCCCTCCTTGGGGCAGAGATGTGCTGGGACAGCTCACCTGGAGCCTCCCTCCCCTCTCCCACCTGGTTTTGCTGACAGTAACTGCAGGGCTCTCCGATCTGGAGAGAGGCTCCCTGGGCCACTGCTTGTGCTCATTCACATCTCCCCTGCCTTTGAAAGGCTTTGGCCTCCTGCCCCTGCAGGATCAGTGTGGCTCTCACTGCTGTCCTCCTCCCTGCCAGCCCCTTGGCAGTGCCTCAGGCTGACACTGAGCCTGTGACACACAGCTAATGCCACGGTTCTGGTGTCCCCCTGCTCACATCATCCTGCAGCTTCTCTACACAGAGAGCCACCACAAGGCTGTGAGGCTCATGGCCTTGGGCTGTGCATGGGCACAGAGCAGGGCAGCCTTGCTGAGCTTGAGCTTGTCAGCCTGCATCATCCTGCTGCTTCTGTGCAGAGCTTTTGAGACTCAGGGCACAGCCTGATTTTTCTTCCCAATCTGAATAGGTCAAGCTTCCCTGAGCAGACCTCCCTGATGACAGCACTACCTTCACCCTGACGTGTCCATGACACAGTGTCAGCCACTGAGGCTGCTCTGCTGCTGCATCCTGGCCTGCATCAGGATACCCTTGCTGTGGAGAAAGCAGAATGGGGCCTGGGGCTCTGTGCCCCCTGCTCCATGCTCAGCTCAGGCTGTGCTCTGCCTGCTCCATGCTCAGCTCAGGCTGTGCTCTGCCTGCTCCATGCTCAGCTCAGGCTGTGCTCTGCCTGCTCCATGCTCAGCTCAGGCTGTGCTCTGCCTGCTCNGCTCTGCTGCTGCCTCCTGGCCTGCATCAGGATACCCTTGCTGTTGAGAAAGCAGAATGGGGCCTGGGGCTCTGTGCCCCCTGCTCCATGCTCAGCTCAGGCTGTGCTCTGCCTGCTCCATGCTCAGCTCAGGCTGTGCTCTGCCTGCTCCATGCTCAGCTGAGACATCATCTCTCAAGGCTGAGAGAGGAGGCAGTGCCTGCTGCTCTCATTCCTTCTCCACACTGGGTGAGAGGCTCCAGAGCCAAGCTCAGAACATTTGCCTGCTCCTCTCCACCATGGAAAATTGGTGGAAAGAAGGTTGGCAGTAGAACTAAATATTTGAAATGTTTTAGCAGCAGCTCATTGGCAGCAGTATGGAAGCTGAGCTTGGAAAGTTGGTGGACAGGCCACATACAAAACTTTACCCTGGAGCAAAGTTCCCTTGAACATCCTCAAACCCAACACCTGCTGGGGAGTCAACAAGCAGCTGACTTGCAAGTGCTGCTCCTTGCCCAGCCCATGCCAGTCTTTGAAGCTCCTAATTCAGCTGTGCCAGGACAGGTTTTCTTTTGGCTCCCCAACCACTCTGCCCTGGCAGCAGGAGTCTGCTGGGAACTGCTTTCCACAGGCAGAATGGGAACAGGAATTTCCCAGCCTGTAATCTCCTGTGCCAACCCCTGCCTGTGCCACAGCCCCTGCCCTGTCCTGGGCAGCAGCCAGGAAAGGCTGAATGGGGAGCAAGTGATAGGCAGCTGGGTTTGCTGTGCCAG
>VWYK01098086.1:17783-28664 GCA_013399775.1 Semnornis frantzii
AGATAGATAGATAGATAGATAGATAGATAGATAGATAGATAGATAGATACATACATACATACATAGATACATAGATAGATACACAGACAGATACATAAATACATAGATACATAGACAGATAATAAAGGAAACTGAGTGGATTCTGTGGTATTGAATGTGTAAAAAAATATGGAAAACTCTTGCATAATCTCCAGAAATTAATTTAAATGGGTAACTCTTTTTTACCCATAGATAGATAGATAGGATAGATAGAGAGATAGGATAGATAGAGAGATAGATAGATAGATAGATAGATAGATAGATAGATAGATAGATAGATAGATAGAGGAAACTGAGGAAAGGATTCTGTGGTATTGCATGTGTAAAAACAATATGGAAAACTCTTGGTAATCTCTAGAATTTAATTTAAATGGGTAAATCTTTTTTACCCATAGATAAATAGGATAGATAGATAGGATAGATAGACAAATAGATAGATAGATAGATAGATAGATAGATAGATAGATAGATAGATAGATAGATAGATAGATAAAGAAATTGAGGAAAGGATTCTGTGGTATTGCATGTGTAAAAACAATATGGAAAACTCTTGGTAATCTCTAGAATTTAATTTAAATGGGTAAATCTTTTTTACTTGATCACCTCTGGATTATATTCAGTGTGTAGGGAGGGAATTTGCCATCAGTACTTCTTTCTTCTGTGCACCAAATTAATTTGATAAATGCAACCTGGAAGACAGAGTAGTTCGGAGCACGATAGCTTCCCAAGCTTATGGCAAGCTATCAGCTATATACATCATTAACAGTAATACATATGAATTAATGCAAAGTTTTCAATGCTACAGATGCCCTGGTGTTCAGGTGGGAATTAAAAACATATTAAAATAGTGCACTCTAGATAGAAACCCAGCTCAATAACCTTCTCTACAAACGTGGGAGTTGCTGAGGGAGAAGCCAATATTGCATTCCTCAGGTCTCAGGCAGAAAAAGTGGAGGAGTTAAGATGAAGTACAGATTTTCTTCTAATCAAATCCAGAAGACGTACTGTAAACCTTATTCGAAGAGATCTGCTAAGTCTGCAGCATGAACATGACAGGCAGGCAAAATTGTGGATTTGATCATTTAAAAACCTGTGGATTCCTGGGGTTTTGGCTACGGGAAAAGCTCTGAGAAAAGACAGGCTGAAAATTGCTGAGGGGGTGTTACCAAACCCAGTTGCCAAAGGCTTGGTCTGCCTCAGTAATACTGAGAGCAGCTGGTTGAGCTAACTCCCAGTTAATTACCTCTTCATTTCTGCAATCACTCCATAGTTTGTTTAGGGCAAGGTGGACCGGAGTTTTCGGTGCCCAATTCATTCGATTTATTCATTTGCTATAGAAAATAAAAGTCGGGAAATAAAGAGCTCATTATGGTCCATATTTTTTTCATTTAGTGCATTATGGGCATATTACAAAATGGCTTTGTAATTTGGGTAATCATACACAAATGCTGGGGTTTGCTGCAGCATATTCAGATCAAATGCCTGTTTGGCTGAACCTGGCAGGCTGTGCTGGTGCAAGCCCAGCTCGCTGAGAGTGGAGAGGTGATTGATTAATTGCTTCTGTAAATCTCACAGGGCCAGAATCTGAAGCCTTCTCACACTTTGAATGGGATAGAACTTTCAGTCCCCAGCACGCAATAGGCACTTTTTATGCGGAAATCAGGANCTTAAAGTATGACAGTCAGTCCTAACTTCCACTGCTCCGTGTAATCCCTGTAGATCACCCTAAATAATTACTCTTTTGCTTTGACATTTTTTATACAGTACCAAATTACAATCTCCTACAGTGCCAGTCTTGTTTTAACTCTGCAGCACATCTAAAATCAGCATTTAAGGAATGTTTAAGTTGTAAAGTCAAGCTCTGAGAAGATTAGGAAGTGCTTGGATCCAGAATACCCCAGCAACCTTAAATTGGCCCCATTCTATAAAGCCTTTAAATATCCAATTGCTACAAGTTCATGCCCCTTCCAACTACTGTGAACAAAAAAAAAAAAAAGAGGCAAGACCTGTAAAAATGAGTCCATTTTGAGGCACAGCCTGGATTGATTCCCGTTGTACTTTCCATCCAAGGCTTTGACTTCAAGTAAGGGGTAGTATGGAAAAAACACAGTGTGATCATGTAATTAAAATTTCATTGTGTGGAATCGCAGCAGCCCCTAGCAACCATGGACAGAAGATGGAAGAGGTTTCACATCCCTACTTTGACATCTTACTGTGTGGAAACAGCCACCCTTCTCTCAGGAAAAAATCTTCAAAGCTTGATATTAATTTATTTTTGTCTTGGTGGTGAGGAGTTGTGATGGGATACTGAAGAGTCATGTGAAAAACTGCGACTCCATAAAAAATCTCTGTCTCTCAAACATTTTTTTTTACTCCTTGTTATTTCCCCCAGAAATTTTGAGCTTAAGTTTCTTCAAGAAAACATATTCTGCTGATGATTCCGAGGATACAGAAGTCTCTCTTCTGTAGCACTTTTCCTCTTTTCTAGTCTACACTGAATGAGGAATCAAATCTAATATTCGTTCCAAGATTCAGACCCACTTGCCAAATCACCAAATGCTTCTCCAACCCCTGCCTTTTGCATCCTCTCCCTTCCTCCTGCCTTTTGCATCAACTCTTTTAGCTCTAGGGTTTAAAACCTAGAAGAAAAAACAAACAAAACCCTTCACAGAACAAATAATTGGAAAAACCCAGCAGAACAACAGCAACCCCCACAGCAAACCCCTCCCCTCATTGTTTGCTCCTGTGTTGTTCTACACAATCTCTTCCTTCACACAACCACACAACATCTACACAGCCACAATTCTGGTAGGAGGGAGGTCTTCACTAGCCTTTGCAGTGCCCGTCCTGGCATCTGTTTTCTGAAACTCTTATTGGAATAACCTGCCCAACACATGATCCAGCTGGCTGAGTGTCTGTAGGTATTGGGTTATAATGCAACAGAGGAAAGACATACTTGCAGGTTTGCCATCAACACAGGGGCAGAAAATAGCATGCAGTGTGAACTGTTCCACTGTCACTTTTACTTAGGAAATCAAGGAGATCATTGGAAGAAAGATGACTTTTACACTTAAGTCTTCTTTATGTTCTCCATAATCCTCCTTTACAACTCCCCAAAGAGGACAAAATATGCAAAATATAGTAAGATTATTCTGATGTTGCATCTAGCTATAATTCCTGATAGTTCCAGGCTAGTGCTGTGGAAGAACTGACCACATTTTATTGACTTTATGTTGTGAAAATTTTTTAAAGCCTGTTTCCAGCTGACTTTCCTAATGCTGTACTCTCTTTGCCTGAAATGGGTTTGGCTTTCATAGTTTGGGTAGGTTCAACATGGCCACGAGGGGTTTAGAAGACCTCACAGGGAAGACCTCCTACAGTCAGTGTTGAATGCTGTCCTTCAGTGAAAAAACAGCTTCTTAGCTTTGAGTAGGTATTGCATCAGTGTCCCAGGAGAGGGATTTGCTCTTGGAAGGGACTGTGTTCCTTGAGTGCTCACAAGATCTTGACCACTCTTTCTCCAAATGACTCTATGTGAGCATTGTGCCTTTTCACTCCAACATCCTGTCAACATCTGAGGGTGTTTCCATCCAGAGTAGGGACAGTTATTTCCAAAGCTGAAGGTTCTTTATGAAGAAAGCCTTACTCATTTCCCTTTGTTCAGAAATTATATTTAAAAAAATATAATTAATGCTTAAGCCATCTAAAACTTTGAATGTCAGACCTCCAACTGAAGCACAGCTCACAGACCTCTGGTGTTACTACATTGTTCCAGTGACAATCCCAACCCATGGAGTGGGTTGACCAGCTTCCAGTAGATTAAAGGTGTTCTCCAGAAGAACAGTCTAATTTGGAGTTGACAAAAGCATGGAAACTATGTCTGCTTCCAATAAAACTCCCTGCCTCCTTGCCAGGCACAGAAGAAAAAAGACCTGCCTTCAGACTCCTGGCCACAGACTCGCTTCATGTTTTAGCACTGCCTCACTCCTTTCCTTCATGCTGCCAGAAATCACCAGTATATCATCTGCATGCAGCACCAGTATGCTCTCTGACATATTTACTTGCTTCTTCCCCCTCCCCAGTAGCGCCACGTTAGTCTGATCTGGCCTGCAGGCCACCCTCTCTTCTTTCATGCTCATCCAGTAAACTCCTATGGCACAAACTGGGAAGTGATTTGGCCAGAGGTGTTATTCTTTCCTCTGTAGACATCCCTAATTGCACTGCTTGTTGGCCTAGCCTTTGAGAAAAGGCTTTGGAAGAAGGTGGCACAGTGACGTTGGTTATTGCTTTCTGATGACGCTGCTGGAGGTGATGATTGCCCCGGAGCGCAGTGCATCATGTTGGATTCATTTAGCGCGTGTTCCGTGCCCTGTGGTCTGTGATTCATTCGCTGCATGGCGACGTGCTCCCTGGAATCACACTCCAACAGTGACTTTCTGACATGCGGTTCAAATCCTCATTTCTTTTCCGAGCGCACTTTTATTACAGGGAGCAGCTCCGTATATAGCTTTAGACTGCTGCAAATTTCCAAGGGCCGCGTCCCAACAAGTATCACTTTCCAATTTCATTCCTCTCAAGAAATTCTGTCAACAGCTTCTCCCAATTCCATTAATCTTGTGTTTTACCATCTTAAAGTGGCTCGTTCTCTCAGCTCCCTTAAAGATGTGACCAGTGGTTCTCCTTGAGTGCTGACAATTGCTTTCTCGTTCTTATGTGGAGCTGCTCTCCCAGCTAAGAACCACATGCAGCTTTCAATAATACCTATTCATCAGTAATGTAGGGAGTGAGCCAGGTTTGGATTTCCACACCGAGGTACTGATGTATTTTACATACCTTTCCTTTCTCAAAAGGGATTTTCTGTCTCTGAACACTAAATATGAGAAGCATTTTTCAAATTCTTTGACAGAATGCTTTTAACATATCAGCAGGGTTAATAAATCTTCTCCATTTGTTCTGTTCACTTTAATTCATAGTGAAGTATTGATCAGAAACAAGCAGGGACTGTGAGGACAGTTCTCAGACGAAAGTGATATATGGTGCTACCAGGATGATGATACAAATGGTTTTACTCGGAGCTGCGGGCTGTCAGCCCTGAGGATTTTCTCCCTAGCAGCAAGGAAACTCAGAGAGAGAAGATTTAACCACAGCAGACCACCAACCTGTCACAGCTCTCCACTGTGTGAAGTTGTCAGATTTGCTTTTCTTCACCCCCCTCATCCACTGTGGTGCTCTTAAGTAACAGAATCATTTTGTCATTCCAAAATCCAAAGTGACTGATTTCAGGTAGTGATGTGGTGATGCAGAGAACAATAATACTGATGCCAAAGAGAACATTTTGGGAACTCGCTTTTGCCTTCTGTCTGTGTCTCAAATCTGGAAAACGCAGGGCATCATCTCTACATTGATATTATTTTTTCTATAGAATAGAGTCACAGAATGTATTGGGTTGGAAGAGATCTTTCAAGATCATCTAGTCCATCCCTCACTGCAGTAAGCAGGGACATCCTCATCTAGGTCAGGTGTTTTTGAGACCCATCAAGCCTGACCTTCATTGTCTCCAGGGATGAAGCCTCCACCACCTCCCTGGGCAACCTGTTCCACCACTCTCATAGTAAAGAACTTCTTCCTAATGCAGCTGTCTCTTCCTATGTTGCTTTTTAAAGATACCTCATGGCTGTATCACGATTAAATCAATTTCTCCTCAGACAGACAGGTAGACATCCATTTTTCATTTGTGTTTTGCTTGAAGGAGACTTTGTGAGTCCTGCAACAGCTCATGCACACAGGTTGTCCATAGAAAGGCCTTAGAAGAAAAATGAAGAAATGGGATTGCTGCATATGCAGACTTAAATACAGTTTTCACAGGGACTCTTTGGAAGGTGCTTAGATGGAGAAAACATGAAGGTTTGTGATGAGGAACAGCATTGGGTCTCAGCAAAACATCACACTGGAGCAGAGCAGGGGTACAATGAGACAATCAAGTTCAAGAGTGGCATTGTACAGTTAAAACTACCTCCATAAGAAATAACAAAGAGATACTCAAATAATGGATTTATTGCAAAAAAATTTACTCTTACAGCATTTTTCAGTTACATATCTCAAATGATGTTTGAAAGATATGACAAATTCTGGACTGTGCTATCACAGATGAGTTGCTGAAAGGCAGAGGTCACTCATACTCTTTCATCTCTCACTCAGTGCTGGGAATGAGGCCCCACATAGACCTGGTGTTCCTATTACCTTCCTCTCTTACCCTAAGGATTGGAAAGGTGGCCAGAAATAAACAAGTAAAACTCATGAAAGTAAACCAAAAATTCAATAGATCCTATAGAAAAGGGTAGTCTAAAGGACAAATACTCAATGACAAAGAAAGCAACCTAAACAGGACAACAGTGACAAAAATCTGAGCTGCTGTTGATCAACAACAAGTCAGTCATTTTTTGCAAGTCTCAATTGGACTGGATGATCTTGGAGGTCTCTTCCAACCTGATTGATTCTATGATTTTATGATTATTATTATTATGAAAATTAACTACTGGGGTGCACATGGGTGATGGCATTTGGTTTTCTGCAGTCACTTCACGCTACACTATCTGCTGTCCCTCATTACCAGAAAATGTTGACTGGTTTTGTGATATTTGAAGAAGATAATACGATAAAGAACAGTCAAAACTAAAGGAAAATGGAAAAGTTGAAGGCTAAGCTATCCTGACAACCTCTTTTATATATATACAAAATACCAGACGGAGATATTACCTTCCAAATATTCATGATAAAAATCCAATCCTCTCTTATGGAGAAAGTCTGCATGCCTTAAGTTCTTTCATGAAGACAAGATGGAAAGACTAGGGGATGATGAGGTCCATGATGTGAAGGAACAAGATGCTGTTCTGAAAGGAAGAATTACATCTAAATGTCAGAAATCCTAGGAAACATCTTGGGTTGTGAATAAGGAGGTAGTGAGAGGTAGCTTGGGCTGTGAATAATCTTCTCAGGTACTGGTAGAAGGGTTTTAAACCAAGCAGTGCCATAGAGGATTATCCAGACTTGGCCAAGAAATAGCCTGGATGACCTAATCGATTTTCCATTTCTAATTTCCATGGGTCTGCAAATTTTTTTTCTCAGTTGCTCTCCATACGAAAAACCTTCTTTATGCAGCATTTCTTTCTTTTCATTTCTTTTTCTTTTTTTCCTTTTATTTTTTTTTTTTCATAGATGTCTGGCCATTGGGACTCTTGTTTGAAACTCTGGTGACACGTTGTATGTCTGTCAGTCCTGGCAAGGAGGCAGGGACTGTGTATGTGATCCACTGAGGAGAACAGAATGTCAGACTGCAGTTGTGGCACTAGAAAAACCGGCGAAGCTTGGAGTCGGGAGTCTATTTTTAGTGGCTAAAGACTGTTCCAAGGTTAAAGGAACATACAATTCTGGGGAAAGGTGGAGGGAATATTTGCCCTCCCTGGAGGGAATCCAAGGGGATTGCAGAATAAGAGGTCAGAGGTGCAAAGGGAAGGGAGGACTATCTGTGACACAGCTGGTTTTGAAAGCAGAAAGGCAGAAAAAGAGAAGGAAAAAAACCCAGGGAATTGGATGGTAATTCCTTACGTTGTATCCCACTGAAGCTCTTTTCAGAGTGGTGGAGTGGAACAAATGTACAGTCATATTTAAGGCACCAGACCACCTACATCTTAACAGATCTGCAAATTGACGTTAATGAAGCCATTTATGTTAAAAAAAAAAAAAAAAAAAAAAAAAAGGTAAATTCAGCTGGAAAAATAGAATGAATGCTGAAACACTGCCTTGCTTGTTCAAACCAGCTTTCTAAAGCAGTATTTGATATGTTCACTGGAGAAAAGAGCAGAAAGGACAAAACTGTCTGAGGAAGATGTATCTCAGGCAATACTTCCTTTCGGCACGTTCCTGACCAGCAGTGGATGAGCTGAGGTTGTACCAGTAACAAATGCTTGGGCACAAAAGGGAAGCTGTAGATTATTTGTTGGCAGAAAAAGGAGCCCTTGGGCAATGTAGGATCCTTTTGGAGACGTTTGCTGGAGATGAAGTTTGCTAATGCAGCAAGATCCAGTCACTGCAAATCAAAGATGCCTAGACTGGGAAAATAATGTGACTTACTGCTCTTAAGAGGCACTTGCAACCTATGTAAAATCTGCATGCTTTTTCTTTTGTATTTGTTTATAAAATTAAAGTCACAGTATTTGTCTTTGTCTTGTGGGACTATTTTATTTGCTCATTTTTCCAGAAGGAAGGCTACAAGCGCAAAATCCAAGGCAGGAAAAAGCAGTAGAGCTGTCTAATGTTGCTACCTCTGTTTTCCCCCTGAAGAACTGCAAGCTTTCTCCAAGGAAATGCACAGTGAATGACGAAGCCACGTATGAAAACAAAACAGCGTGTGTTACCCAGTGTGTGCACGAGTCAAGCTGTTTTTACATGGGCTAAGAACGTGCTCAGAATTATTTCTTTTCACCTGCCAATTCACAATTACCCACACAAGTCCTGGATGTGCATGTGCCTCTTTCAAAGGTTGTCCTCTGTATTTGAAAGTAGAGCAGAAAGCCAATATTGTTCATTCGAGGGCTATTTTTAATGGCTCCATACAGAGAGCCCTCTAGAGTTGCCATAAATATCCTGTTTGCTTTCTTTGTTTCTCTTTCATTTAGCTCCCTTGGTATCAACCGAGCTATTCTCTCTAAAATATTTTACTATATCCCTGCTGCTCCCTTTGGAGGAGGGAATCAGGGAAACACATTTGCAAGGGGAAAAGGCATATTTATTCAGCAATGAGTAACTTTTTAAAAGTAGTTAAATCAATTTAGAACAAACTTTCACCAGCGAGCGCGCACCTCTGGACCGAGCTCAAGAATGGAAACTCTCAGACCAAAAGGAATTTGCACAGGATGTAATGAGGAGTAAAAAGAAATGTGAGTGGGTCTGGGGGGTGCCAGGACCAAAATAACACCAGGTCACCCCAAACTGCCAGGCAACATGCTGCTTTTCCTCCCTCTCCTGCAGCACACAAGCGTCTAACATTTCGCTGAGAGTGTGAAGTGCAAATCCAAGCGCCCACAAAGATTAATTTACGTGGCCAAGTAGGGAGCTGTGCTTCAACAATGAGGCTCTAACCTATGGTGCTTCACTGTATCACACATATGCACAAATCTGTATGCAGACATCTGAGTGCCTACTGACTGAGAGTTTTTAACTGGGGTTGTTCAGTCTGGGGAAAAGGAGGTTGGAGAGAGACTTTCTGGCTCTCTACAACTCCCTGATAGGAGGTTGGAGTCAGGTGGGAGTTAGTCTCTACTCCCAAGGAAAAAGTGAAAGGACAAGGGGAAATGGCCTGAAGTTGAACCAGGAGAGGTTTAGGTTGTATACTGGAAGAGACGTTTTTTGCTCAAAGGGTTCTCAGACCCTGGAACAGGTTGTCCAGGCAGGTGGGTGAATCACCATCTCTGGAGGTGTTTAAAAGATGCAGAGATGTGGTGCTGAGGGACATAGCTTAGCATCAGACTTGATGGAGTTAGATAATGGATAGATGGAGTTAGACTCGATCTTAAAGACCATTTCCAAACTCAATGTTTCTATGATTCTATTCTTTTTCTGAAAGGAGCATCCGATTAAGATTAGTATTAAATCATTAAGATTAAACGTGTGAAATCAGATCTCTCTTTCTTCCTGCTCTGTTCTGCCTTTCTGTGTGCTGAGTGTCAGAAAAGTAGATCATGTTGGTTCAATCTCTGCCTACAAAATCAGAGCTGAAAGTTATCTGCAACTTCCTTTTTCCTTTTTGAAATTCTTGGCTCACTTATTCAGAGATTCTGAAAGAAAGAAATACCCCTAGATTTGTTTATGCAGTGGACTTTTTTTTCTCTGTAAAGCAGATGACACTTCTTAGGGCAGCAGTGCTGACCTTTATCCCTTGCCCCTTCTTCAGGCTGGCATTTTCAGACCCCAGGAACTCTTCTTACCAGTGTCCCTGGCACGTGGGGCTCCAAAACTTCCCCTTACCATGGGAGATTTCCATTAACATGCTTGACAAGCTGGGGAAATGCCTTCCAGCAGGTCCTCTCGCCTCCTAAAAGCCAGGATGTGAGTTATCAGTGAATGTGGAAGACACCACAGACTCTGGGGACACTGAATATCTTCTGTTCTCTCACCACCACTGCCTCAAGTCCTCAACAAACCTTTCCCATTGCCATTTTCATGGCAGAATCATTCCCTGCTCTGGAGCTTCTCTCTCTCATGATCCCTTTGGACTTGATGATCTCCAAAGGCCCCTTACAACCCTTATTATTCTGTGATTCAGTGATCCCATGTGCTTCTGGGGACTTAGAGGTGGTGACTCAAGATAAGCAGCGCAGGCCTGGCTTCCTATGACCATTCGTAACCTTTGGTGTATGTAGCCCAGTCTACTATCAAGAATATGGCTTTTAGGGTTATCCTCAGTACTAGTGGCACATATAGGAAGCAGGAGGTGGTTAAATTAACTCAATCATCACACATGATCTGACTAATTGCTGTCAAAGATCACAGCCTCTTGGGTCGGGGAAGACACCAATTTTCATGATGAAGAAACAGGCAGCAGCAAAGGAAAGCAGCAACACAGTGTCATGGCTCTGTCAAACATTTGTGCTGCTCAAGGACAACACCTGCCTCCCCAGAGAAAAATCGAGGGGAATTCTAGATGCCTTTGTAGCCTTGCCCACCTTTTTAGGTTAAAGGACTCCTGCTTTGGCCTTTCCTTGGGGATATCCCATTCCCCTTGCCCAGCAGGAGCTGAGGTATGCTGAATTAAGATGATATATTCCCTGGACAGGTGGAGAAGGG
>VWYK01098086.1:33403-48023 GCA_013399775.1 Semnornis frantzii
TTGCTGGTGTTTGATCAGTTTGCTTGCTTGGTTGGTTGTGGGTGTTTTTTTGGGTTTGGAGGGTTTTTTTGTGTGATCTGCCTCGGTTATAACCGTATCAGATCCTTTGATGGTGAAAGCACAGGATGGGAGGAAGATGTCCTTCTGAAATTCAGGGTGGCTTAAAGCAAAATCATGGAACGAGGGTGAAATGTGAAGCTTGCTTTGTGCATTTGCAGAGCTGAAAGCCTGAGTGTGGGGTTTCAGTGGTGGTCTTGCTACTTGCTAACTTTTGAGGTTTTATCCGCTGAACAAGCAACGTGAGAGAGGTTTTTACAAAAGCAGGGAAATGATCTCTCATTAATATTTCTACCTAGTGAAATAAAAAGAAGGGAATAATAACATTAGTGGTTGTAAAGCAGCAGGGAGATGATGATGAATGTTAGGCTGCGGACTAGAGCTATAGAAGGCTGTATAGCTTTCAAAAAATCTGTGCTATTTCTGGTCTTCAGCTTCACCCCTTAAAAATCCATTAACACCAAAATGGAATTTAAATGCTGAATAACAACGCTGGCAAAATATTTCTCCCGAACACAGAACTCCCAATCTGGAAAACAAAATCGGGTCATAAATCATCAAACACATTCGCTGCTGCCACAGAGAAATCGAACAGTAGAAAAATATTCTTCTCAGGGCAAAATAACAGTAAGAACCAGTGGGTCATAGTGATAAAACACTACAGAAGGTGTTACATTATCATCCAGGTTGTAGATATCAGATCCATTTAAAAAAAAGAAATCATCACACAAGTTTAAAAGATCATTAAAAATGAAAAACATTTTTCTGTGTTGCATCATAGTTGTTTCTGAAAAGCAGAAAGTTATTGCATTGTATTTTATTACAAACCTACTTTTCGTTGCCTGTAATTTGTACATGACTCTATTTAATGGCATATTTCCTGCAGTAAAAGATATATATCTTAATTCTCTATTTTGTTTTACTAAAAAAAAAAAAAAAATGAAAAAAAAATTACTTATTTCCTGTAGTTAAAATGATTATTAGGCAACCTTCAAGCTGAACACAAGGCAAAAAGATTGAATTAATTTCTTTAAAATGCATAATATTTTCTGGTTGTTTTAACAAGTATAGCACATTATCCTTCCTCTGTGTATACCTGATGTCCACACTTCATAGCCATAGGAACAGCTTCAGAATCACAGGAAGCATTTTTAAAAGGTATAAACCTAAATTAAAAGTGAAATCCTGTTATCTCTTGTGGGATTTGTGCTCTTAAAAATCATGAAGTGCATTAAGTCGCTCCTCTCTTTTGAAATGTCCATCCCAGAAGGAGAATTATTTGTTTTCTATAAACGTTTTTCTCCTCCTTTTTCTATCTTCCTGGGAATAGATCTGCTTCCTTTCTTTTCAGCTTCTACCTACAGAAATAAAACACTAAGATTAATTTTGTAGATTGCACATATGTAAAATCTCATCCTTGCCTTAAGGAGTTTCCCAGCTAGGAGACAGATCCAAGCCGTGTTGAAGTTAATGAGTCATTGCTATTCCACTGGAGAGAGATTTGGATCTGAACACTGGCCTGCTTACAAACTGGAGGCTGCACTTCCATAAGAACATGGATTTTTATCATTTTGCACAACCAGGAGTAGTTACCCCTGGAATAGTTTAGCCTATAGTTGGAAAGCATAGTTTGGTTTGATAAGGATATCTTCCTCCACGTCCTTTGGGCTTAGCACTCACATGTTGGTTAACACAATACATGCCAGCTTATTTCTCGCTCACGTGTTAATAAGATACTGAGCACAAACAGTGTTTACATAGAAAAAAAACAAAATTTCTACATGATTTGGATTTTTTTTTTAAGTATAAAAGCAACAACATTACTCACACAGGAGTTTGTTAATTATCAGGACACATAACGGAGTAGCCTAAAATCTCGTTATCTTCATTAGAAAAATGGGGAAATCTAAGGGCTTACAGGAATTCCCAAGTCAATGAAGGTTCAAATGCTTCTTTTTGGTTTTTTTGCCTCCTTTTCTCTGATGCTTTTGTACTTCTCTTCCTTGCTGTGGCGTTGCGATAGTCGGTTCACAAAGCTTTCATTTGGAGCAGGGAGGAGGGTCTGAAAAGGGGTAGCTTAGACTAAGCACACTATAGAAACAAGGACCATGTTGTCACAGGTTTGCTCAACACTTAGAGCCTAACCCTGATCTCCATGTCCTGCCATAATGCAAATGAGAATGTTCTTGCTGGGAACATGTCATTCCCGTGAACGTTAAGCGCTGTCATGCAAGCCTCGTGGGAGCAGGCTGCAGCGAGTCCTCCTGATTTAAGAGCTATTACCGATGTTGCTATTATTACTTTACAGGGGTACAGCAGGGATTCACAACCTCAGTTTTCAACCTTTCCCTTATTTCTATATGGAAAGGAGTGAAGAGGCAAGGCTCCCAGCTAGACACACTTGTCACAATGTGTAGGAATAATTGGAGGAAGAGCGTCCATTAATGGGAATTTCACACTCATAAGGAACTTCTTTCAATTTTTTTTTTTTCCAGAGAGAAAGCTTTAAAAACATGGTTCCTGTTTAAATGTCCCAAAATGGAATCAGTGGGTGCAGAAAGCTTCTGGATTTGGGCAGCCTGGACAGCTGGAAGCACTCACAGGGTCTTACTGCTGCTCGTGCCAAGGAAACTGGCTCTGCAGCACTCCTCTCCCTGACTGTCTAGAGTGTGCCACATAACTTTCCAAGTTACATGGGCTACCCTGAAAACTCATTTCAAGGGCTTGTTAAGCATCAGGCGCTTATGGGGTAAATGAAAAGTAGGATTCAACTGTTATTCCTATGGGTTTATGCAGGCATAATTCACAAGCTGCCAGTGACAGTGCAAAAGGGGCCAGAACTGTCAGGAACAAAGCGTGGTGGATCATTCTCAAGAGCATACCCAGTATCACTGACTTCCCACTCAGCTCCCACCCCAGTAGTGGAATCTTTGCTGGCTCAGAGATGCAGTTTGCAACCTCTCTGCTCCAACACTTGTAAATAGAGACCTTTTCATCTCTGGGCTTTCATAGTCAGAAGAAAATGATCTCTGGCCATGAAAAACAGATCTCTGAATAGCTCTGCTGAGGGCACACCAACCCAAAACTTCAGCATGGCACAGAAATGCTTCCTGCAGGCTTGGAACCATAGCTGTGTCCTTTTTCTTCCCTTTGTCCATTGCACTTGATCCTGACACAGTCAGTCAGATGTTGTTCTTCCTGGAGGGCGGCAACTCAGAAAACACCAAATACCTGATTTATTTGTGGTTAAGAAAACAGTCCCTGCATGAGCTGAAAGCCTCTCTCTTTGTTAAAATACCTGCCAAAAACCCTGAAACTCTCAGAAACTTTGCTCAGCACTGGTGTTGTTGCAGCTCCAGCGACCCTGGAGAGGCTGATGCCCCTTATCCTTCCATATGCCTTAGGACAACCACTGTCTGCTGCACAGGCAGGATAGAGGATGGGGATGAAGCAGATAAATGAGGTCATAATAGATTGGGGAGCAGATGTAACATCCAGTCTGCCAAATTCAGCAGAGGCAGACAGCCTTTTCCTATTCCCAGCGTAGTCTTCTCCTTCTGACAGGTTGCTGAAAGGATCTCCATTGTGTGTTACTTAACACATTGTGAATTTATTGCAAGTTGATGCTTTCTGTTTTCTATCGCAGTGGTACAAAAAGAAGATGAGGAAGAGCAATTTATCCCAGATCCACGCTGCATCCAAATGTGGTAACCCCCTGAAAAGCACTGACGTAGCAGAGCCCTGCTTGTCCTAGTCTGATCCTGAATGACACTGACACCCACTGACATTTTCCTGTAACAGATGCTGAAGGAAAAAGAAGAAAATTTGAATAAATGGGGGGGGGAAAGGGGAGATTTATTTCCAAAATACAATATTTAAATACAAGGTACTGTGGATGTGTGGCAGAGATTGAATACAACCTTGACCAGGCTCCTTGTGTCTGCAAGTCCACTAGTCCTGACTTTATCATCCTATATGCTTTATTACCCTGTTTGCTCCTATCACCCCGTTCCTGAGGCAGGGAGCATGTTTCCTTAACACTTTCTCCCATGTAAGTTGACAACTGAGACAGTCCAGTGGATAACAAAGAAACCAGGATCAACAGGAGGCCTGCTCAAGTTTGATGGTTATAAATCCAATGAACCAGGAACAAATCCTTGGCCTTGAAGTGGCATGGCTTGCAGCCTCCTAGAATCCAAGCATTCACAGGCAGGAACAGCACTGAAATCTCAGTTTGATCCTTTGAGTTGGAGGAGGGGGGATGGCACTGCAGGGAGAGTCTCCCTGGCCAGCAGTCTCACCTGTATGCTTTCACTGCCTGCTGGTTCCCCTCTTAGTGCTGCTTGGTCAGTGGTAGTGCAGAAGGGGAGAGCAAAGGTTCCCTGCCTCTCCTAGCCAGCAGAAGCACTAGCAGACAGCTAGTGGCTGTGTTCTGCTGTGGTGGAGGTATTTTTCATCAGGCTGTTGACCATAGGGCATCTGCATCCTGACACCTTCCCCTGCCCTTTACCTTACTTAGCCCTTTGCAATGGGCTGTAACAGAATAATGTTCACAACAGCAAGAACACAAAATAACTCATGATGTGCCTCAAACTGTGAGAAAAGAGTATTTGATCCTTCCCAAACACAGACCTACTCACTTCAAAGGGGACAATATTTAGAGAGTAATCAACATTGTGTTTCATTCCCTTTCCTGGCCCAGTGCTCCTATTTGCTCAGCCACACTTTCTGCCTGTCAAGAGCCTCTGCTGAGACTGATGCAGAGGGGTGGGGCGAGTGGAAGTGTGGCTCTCAGCAATTCTCCCAGGCAGTGCCTGGATCCTACAGACCATCTCAAAGGCTCAGGTGCTATGAGGCTTCCAGCTCTGCCACAGTCCTGGCTCATTTGATTTACAAGCACAAAGTTTGGGCTGGGCTACAGTTGATCCATATTTCTGTGCTTTCCACCGTAGGGACAAAGCAAGAATTTAGGTACATTTAAGTGAACAAAGAAACCCCCTCCCTGCCTCAAGAGATGGGGAATTAGAGACAGCTAACCAAGCTGCAGTCTCAGAGGGTGATTTATAATTCCCAGGAGGCATCTCTTCGCTGTCATCCACACTTCAGAATCATCATCTGGGGAGCTTCTTTCAGTTCTCAGATACTGTGATAAATATTTAAATAAAGAATCAGATTAAAACCAAATGCTGCTTGTATTTATATTTTTTTCCTTAAGTTGGCATCTGTAGCTTCTTGTGCTATTAGTTATGAAACAACTTTATTAGCTTATTACAAAAGCAGGCATTCGTTATGCAGTAAAACTTAAGTTTCACAGTCAATGGAAGTTTTGTGGCCTGGGAAAAAGTAAACATAAACTGAACGAGTCGCTTATTCCTATTCTTATTTTGGCTCAACAAGAATTAGCATCAGATGTGTAAATGGTGAAATTCCTTGAAGGAAATACATCTCCTTTGTTGGGGGATTGTTAGCTAGAAACACCAGGCCTTGGATGATGTAATAGCCAGACGTCTGCAGACTTGAAGAACAATTGTTATTTATTTCCAGGAATAAGAGGAAATTTCTTTCTAGTTCTCTTCCCACATCACTCACCCTAGCAGGGAATGCTGCTTTCCAAGGCATTTCAGCAGTTGTTAATGGTGTAGATCCATATGGGTCACTCCACCTGACAGATAGATTGGGGTCTAGCCTCAATTCCAGGAAACACTCAGGAGAAGTCATAATATGAGAATGGAGACAGGTTGATGGGAGCATGCTATTGGTTGTGCTAAACTGTTCAGGGGGTAAAAGATGAAGGTTGACTATGATGAGATGACAAAAGTCTACCTAGAAGTACATCTGAGTGATAAAACATCAAATTAAATTCAGGGTAGATGAATGTCAACTGATGCACAGGGAGGAGGAGGGTCCAAGAAGTCCTCTAAATGAACTCCAACTCTATTGCACTCTAAACTACCTTTAATCGTTGGGAAGAGTTAGACTTATAGTAGAAAATCCTATAAAAGTGATTATCCTATGAAAGAGAGGCCATTTGTGGATCCAGAAAGCAAAGTGCATGTTAGAAATTATAAAAGGAATAAATTAATTGTATATTTTCATACATATATAAAATGATGCTAGTTTATAGATCTTCGGTGCACCTCCATCTGAAATACATAGAATCATAGAATCGTCAGAGCTGGAAGGGACCTCAAGGGTCATCCAGTTCCAACCTCCCTGCTATGGGACACCCTACACCCCATTAGGTTGCTCAGAGCCCCATGTAGCCTGGTCTTAAAAACTTGCAGGGATGGGGCTTCTACCATCTCCCTGGGCAAGCTGCTCCTGCATCTCATTGCCCTTATGGTGAAGAATTTCTTCCTAACACCCAATCTGAATCTATCCACTTCTAGTTTTGCTCTGTTCCCCCTAGACCTATCACTACTCTACATACTGAAAAGTCCCTCACCACCTTTCTTCCAGGCCCTTTGCAGATATTGGAAGGCAACAATAAAGTCTCTGGAGAAAACCCTTCCTATCTAGCCGGGGGGCCACCAGGCCCCCCGGCCTTTGTTCTTTGTTCCTCCACCACCATTCACCCAGTGCACACCATAGGGTACTCACCAGTGATGACAGGAGGAGGAACCCTCTACCCAGTTGGGCACAGCTTAGGGCTTCTACCTTTCCTGGCGGGGATTAAAAAGGGGAGTGGGCAGGGAGGTCAAAGTGGCCACACCTGGGGTGGGAGGAGACTTCAACAGAGCCCAGGTGCTCTGGGATTTGGTGGGGAAACAGGGGGGAAAGGGTGCAGTTGGGGTAGAAAAGGGGCAGATGTGGCATTTCAGTGTGATCTGGTATAGGTTGATCCTGATGACCTTTTAAGATGTCCTCCAGCCCCTAACATTCTCTGATTCTGTGAACTCTAGAGGAGGGAATCAAGAATAAAGACTGAGAAAAGCTTCAGTGTGAGAACAATTAAGTGGACTTGGTTTGAGCCAGAAAAGAGATGTCTGAGAGGATATGATGGAGTTCTCAGGAATTATGAATGACAAGGAGAGAATAGCAAGCAGCTGTTCACTGTTTTTTCTTCTAATACAAAAACTCAGAAGCATGAAATGAAACTGGTAGCTGGCAGTTTAAACTGAGAAGAAGCAATCCTTCTTGACACCATGCTTAGTCATCTTGTAGAACTCCTTGCTACAGGATACTGGGACTGCTAAGCATCTACTAGATACATTCATGAAAGAAAAACTCATCAGAGGTTTTTAAAATCCATCTGGGTTCTGTATTAAACAGATGCTGTGTTTGGTTCAGAAAGTGCCTGAGCCAGAAACTTGGGCAAGTATTTTGGGAGTATTGCTGCAAAAGTGACCTACATTTATACTCTTCCCTGGGCTGCTGTTGCAGATAGTAGGTTATTTGGCATGGCCATCCAGTCTGACCAACTAAAGCTGTTCATATCTTCTTCTTCTGAGCCTAGACTTCGAAGTGATAAGTAATTCCAGACAAATGTATTCCTTATACTCTCTCTTAAATCTAATAATAATGTTAACTATTAAGTCAAATGATGACAAGCCAACATGCAGTGGCCTCAGTTCTTGGACTGAATCATGGAATGGTAAGGTTGGAAGGGACCTCAAAGATCATCCAGTTCCAACCCCCTACCATAGGCAGCGACACCTCCCACTAGTACAGCTCACTCAAGGCCTCGTCCAACCTGGCCTTGAACACCTCCAGGGAGGAAGCAGCCACAACCTCCCTGGGCAACCTGTTCCAGTGACTCACCACCCTCACTGGAAAGAACTTCTTCCTAACATCCAGTCTAAATCTCCGCTCTGCCAGTTTAAACCCATTGTCCCTTGTCCTGTCATTGCAAGACCTTGTCAATAGTCCCTCCCCAGCCTTCCTGTAGGCCCCCTTCAGATCCTGGAAGGCTACTCTAAGGTCTCCTGGAAGACTTCTCTTCTCCAGGCTGAAGAGCCCCAACTTTTGTAGCCTGTCCTCATAGCAGAGCTGCTGTAGCCCTCTGAGCATCTTTGTGGCCTCTTCTGGACCCAATCCCACAGTTCAATGTCCCTCCTGTGCTGGGGGTTCCTTTTCCAGTTCCTAGTTTCCTGGATGAATATGACCTGGAGCAATCCACAGGTGCTGTAGGGGCACATCCACTTGGCTGGACATCAATTCCCTCTGCCACTCTTGACACCACATACATTTGGCAGAGCAACCAGGAAAGAGATGATTTGGGGAATGCACAGGAGGACCTTAGTAAGGGTGGTGTGTAGTCTAGGCTCACTTTGGCTTTGCATCTGAATATCACAGGAGCAATGCTTTGACCTGTTGGGTCGAGGAGATGTGCCCAGACACTCTCCTACTACTAAATACCTCTGATGTGTTGATACAGTAGTTGGAGCTCAGAGTGTTTTAGCAAGGGGGAAATATATTTTTAAAACATTACTTTTGGCTCTACTCTAGCAGAAGACATACTTGAGAGGTACTGACACTCTTGTGACCAGCTACTCTGACTTTTATTACCTGGCCATGAAGTTTTACATAGCTACATTGGGTTCTGGGCAAATATATCTGTATTTTAGTGAAGCATTTGATAGTCTCATAAAATCTTACTTGAAAGATTGACTCACTCTGGCCTGGATGTAATACTTCTCTGTGGTCTGCATTGGCTGAAATGCCCTAAACTGAGATAAATTCTGACATGTCAGGTTTGAGGAGATGAAGGAGGTTCTGCTTGAAGAGGAAAATAAGTTAAACCCAAGTTGTTCTAAGTCCTTAATCAATAAACACAGCAAATAAAATGCTTGTTGTGTTTGCAGATAGATGGGAAACACTTGTGAAAAACACTGGAGCTCAGCTCCTGCCAAGTCCTCAGCGACTCAGGGTAAGTCATCTCCAGCTGAAAGGGAGAGATTACCCCATGCCTTTAGAGGTAACTGTTGTGTGACCACCAGCTGAGCAGAACAACATTTGATCTCTGTTGACTGTATAATATGGCAGTGGGAAAGTTGTTCCCTTATGGAGACTCTAGAAGAAAGATAAGAGTGTGGCAATGGTGATCATCTAATTTCTTGAACATTATTCTGTTCAGGGAACCTCATCAAAACATCCTTGCTCACCGCAGGAGAGGGGTTGGACTTGATGACCTCTCAAAGTTCTTTCCAACCTAAACCATTATATGATTTTAAGATATCAATGACACGGAGAGAGCTCAGAAGGGGGGCAAAAAAGGGAAAATGAAAAATAAAAATAATCAAAATTATGAAGAGCCAAAAGAGACTGACTGACAAGAAAAGATTAAAAGACCTAAATGTATGTAGGTTGGCCAAATTGTGACTAAGAGAGAATGTAACAACTACCTGCACATATATGAGGACTGTAAACCACTAGGAAATAAATAGTTTGATTGATATAAGAAGGAATTTAGGAGATATCAGATAAAGTTGAACAAAGAACAATGTTGAATGGATAACAGGAATTATTCCTACTGGTAAACTTGATCAGAATTTGCAAAACTTTTAATTCAAATTAGCCTGAACAAAACATCAAGGAGATGTGAGAAAGCTGCTTGCATCCCAGTTATTAAAGATAATGGCTTCTACTGCTTCCTGCAGCAAGGCAAGAAAGAAGAACAATCAACAGCAAACTCAATGGTTTGGCTCTCTCTGTTTTCTGGTGCAGGGGACCAATGATTTTAGAGAGTCCTGCCAATGGTCTTGTTATTAAAAACATAGCGAGCGGATCCAGAAAGCTCACAGTCACAAACGAAAGAGGACTTCTGAGAGCTCAATGCTACGTCCTCTCTCCTTCCAGAGTTTCAAAGCATTTCTCAGCAAAGCCTGCCAGAACACACCACCCATGTGCTGTAGCTGGGAGAACACAAGAGGTGGGATAAAAGTGGGAAAGAGCATACATTACATTCCCAGCACAAACATCAAGTGATATGGGGCAAGTTGGTTCAGGTCCAGTTTACTTGAAGTGGTTTTTGATCAGAGTTAGCCAATGTGGGCACCAAATCCCATGTTGTCTTTTGTGGTACACCCAAACCACAGGCAAGGTCTATACGTGCTGGGATATGTCCACACAGCCATATGGCCTAGCTCTCTTACAGGAAGCTATATATTGCTGGCTAGAGGCATCATAACATGGACTTCCTACCTGGCACCGGGGCCATGTTCCTCCCACAAAACCACTTCCATTGCAGGAGCCAGAGAGCAAGTACTTCTATGCTGAAGTATGAGCCATGGTTTACTGTTTCCTACAGGCCATAAGACCATCCAATTGTGGCATCTTTGGAGGTTTCTCTTCCAGTAGGAACCATGCAGCAGACTGAACTACTGTGTTCTGAACACATGCCCATCAACAAGTGAAATAAGGTTGACAACACTAAGATCACACAATCATACAATCAACCAGGTTGGAAGGGACCTCAAAAGGTCATCTAGTACAACCTCCCAGCAGTGAGCAGGGACTTCCTCAAGTAAATGGATATAAAAATCAGATTATTTTTATCTGAGATCAGAGATCTTACAGTTTCTCCAGGCACCATGACTTTTTCTTGTTAATGTCAGCAAGATGGTGATTTTACTTTGGGAGTCTTGACTTGGGTCAATGATTGGACTCGATGACCTTAGAGAACTTTTCCAACCAAAACAATTCTATGATTCTCTGAGTTTCTAAGTCATCACTTGCTTCTGAAAATCATCTCTTTCATCTGAAATGACCTGGTTTTCCAAAGTACCTGAAGAAGGAGCATTCCCATGAACCTGGAGAAGGGAAGTAGGAAGCAGTCAGCGTCTTTTGGAGTTGCTAAACAGATTGTGTCATTTCATTGCCACCTTATGCAGGCTATGCTCTTCAGAGAGCCCTTTACCAAATCTCTGGATTGCTGCAAGCTAATCAAATACATATAGGTAGCTGGAATCAGCTCAATAATATGGATTGTATCAAGGCTCAGGATTTTCATATTTCAAAGAATGTTATGATTTTTAAAATCACAAACAGGAATGCATTTCTGCACAGCCCCATGCCGTGTGCTCCATTAGCCACTTAGACTCATATTACAAAAATAAGCTGTAAACACTTTTGATGAAAGGACTGGACACTTCGTTTACACCCTGAGAATGGACTTTTGTTTTAATGCCCAATTTCATTTTGGTATTTAACCTTTCCCCTCTGCTTTACATATATTCTGTCATTCTGTTCCAGCTTCTTATTTATTTATCTTTGTGCAGGGTTTTAGAAAAAAAAAAAAAAAAGGAAAAAAATCATATTTTTTAGAGAAAGGATAAGTAAATATATTCACCAAAAAAAGTGTTCACTCAGCTCTTAGCTAAATGTACTCAGCAAATCAGAGTCTGTTTACCCTGAGAGTGTTTTGGTTGGGGTCTTTGGTGATTTCCATTGGCGACGAACTAGTGCCAGCTAAAAGTGCAATGAAAAACCTTTTACCTGTCAAGACGTTCATTAAAGTTTAATTAACCTCTGTTTGCACAGTGCTTTGAAGATGTGAAAGAGTTTTGGAAATCCTGTGTGTATTAAGGTCTGTGCTGGCTACTCCTGGAGTAGTTTTTGGCATTAGAAATATCCAGAATGGAACAGGGGCTTAGAGCGCAGCATCGAGGGCTTGCTGTCTAATGCCTATCCAGGGTTGTGATGGCAACGCAGAAGAAATACACAACTTGGCAGCTCCATAAAAGCAGGTTTTTTTCATTTTTTTTTTTTTAAAAGGCTGGAATCCACCCTAGTTGGCTAAGGCTTTCCCACAAATTAAAGCTTGCCTCAAGGTCACCACGTGCCAGAAGAAGTGAATGCAGGCACCATGGCTCTCACTGAAATGGTCCAAACCACCTCAGTAAGGGTGAACCTTGAAAGACCTGGGGCTGTTTAGCCTAGAAAAGAGCAGCCTGAGAGATGCTCTTAATGCCTCTTAATGATGATCAGTAGCTAAAAGGTGAGGGATAAAAGGATGGAACCAGAATCTTTTCATTGGTGCCCAGCAACAGGACAAGGGTCAATAGGCACAAACTGGGAACCAGGAAGTTTTGCCTAAACATGAAGAGAAGCTTCTTTGCTTTTAGGGTACTGGAGCCTTGGCAGGGGCAGCCTAGAGGGGTTGTGGAGTCTCCTTCTCTGGAGAGATTCCAAACCTGCCTGGACATTATGATCCTGAGCAAGGTGCTATGAGTGACCCTGCTTTAGCAAAAGGGTTGGAGTAGATGATCTCCAGAGGTCCTTTCTAAACCCTACCATTCTATGATTTTGTCATCATGATGTCAAACCTCTTGAACATGTCATACAACAGAACTCACCCTAAAAAGCACCCAAAGTAGGGCAAAGAATGGAGTTTTGGCTTACTTGGTGTCCTTTCCTCTGTGAGCAATGACATTGAAGGCCTTCCTCGAAAGACAGCTTACACAGAGACTGAGACAAGTCACATTGCTCACAACAACCCCAAGCAGTGCTACAGGCTGGGGACAGACCGACTGGAGAGCAGCCAGGCAGAAAGGGACCTGGAGGTCCTGGTAGAGAGTAGCTGAACATGAGCCAGCAGTGTGCTCAGGTGGGCAGGAGAGCCAATGGCATCCTGGCCAGGATCAGGAACAGTGCGGCCAGCAGGACAAGGGAGGTTATTCTGCCCCTGTGCTCAGCACTGGTCAGACCACACCTTGAGTCCTGTGTCCAGTTCTGGGGCCCTCAATTCAAGAGAGATATTGAGGTACTGGAATGGGGCCAGAGAAGGGTGGCAAGACTGGTGAGGGGCCTGGAGCACAGCCCTGTGAGGAGAGGCTGAGGGAGCTGGAGGTGTGCAGCCTGGAGAAGAGGAGGCTCAGGGCAGACCTCATTGCTGTCTACAACTACCTGAAGGGAGGTTGTAGCCAGATGAGGCTCAGTCTCTTCTCCCAGGCAACCAACAACAGAATCATAGAATCGGAGAACCATAGAATGGTAAAGTTGGAAGGGACTTTAAGGATCATCTAGTTCCAACCCCCTGCCATAGGCAGAGACACCTCCCACTAGTACAGCTCACTCAAGACCTCCTCCAACCTGGCCTTGAACACCTGCAGGGAGGGAGCAGGCACAACCTCCCTGGGCAACCTGTGCCAGTGTCTCCCCACCCTCACTGGAAAGAACTTCTTCCTAACATCCAGTTTCAATCTCCCCTCTGCCCCATGAGGGGACACAGTCTCGAGTTGTGCCAGAGGAGTCTAGGCTGGATATTAGGAGGAAGTTCTTAACACAGAGATTGATTGACATTGGAATGGGCTGCCCAGGGAGGTGGTGGAGTCACTGTCCCTGGAGGTGTTCAAGAAAAACCTGGATGAGGCACTTAGTGCCATGGTCTAGTTGATTGGCTAGGGCTGGGTGATAGGTTGGACTGGATGATCTTGGAGGTCTCTTCCAACCTGCTTGATTTTATGATAAATATTTACAAAATTATTTTTTTCACTCCAGGAAACCAAGCTTTTTATGGCTTTGGTTGTTCTTTGTGGGCACTGTGGCTGAAGGAAATGTTAGAGGAGAGCTTTGAAGCAAGAAAATAAGCTAGCTGGGTGGATATTTATGGTAGCATCTCCTCTCAGCTCTGAGGAATAGGGTGTGAGAAAGAAAATGTAAGAAGTGGGGTGATTGATGGTACTGTGAAGAATGGGTGGATGCAAGAGTGGGTACTCTGCCATGGAGAGAGAGACACAAGAGTGTCGTGCTGTGACCTGCATGGAATGGGAGAATCAGCACGTTGAGCTGAGCAGGACAGAGAAAGGGATTCCAATAAGGTTTGCTATCTACAGAAAGATTTCAGAGACAGATTTCTGATAATCATCTCAACTCATTTGACAGTTTTCTGAGCGACTATTTTGGTTTTTTCCTTAATGTTTAACCATGAATAATTGCAAATGCAATTTGGCTTCCTCTTCTCTCAGACCTTTAAACTGCCCAGGCACGATTAAACAGTAAAAAAATGTCACAGAATTCACAGAGAGAGAGAAAAATAGTGAAATGTGTTCCTCATTTTTTTTATATTTCATATGGGATGCGAACCGTTTACTCCATAGTAATTGCAGATGTTAGACTGAGACTGTAATAATGTAGCTGGCAATGACTCTATTGCTTTACCACAAAAAGCTTCCCAGTAGCATTAAAAAGACAACAGAAACAATAGTTTCAACACATTTGTATGCACTAGTATTCTGGAAGCACTCAAGCTACTGATTTATCATGTAAACTTTTGCTGGTGTACGTATGAACTCCAAATATTTTCTCATGCTGTTGCTGAAGAGATGCTTAATCCCATATCCTCTTCAGTCACGTAATCTCTTCAGTTTGCAGACAAGCTTGGACTTCCCATGGATTAAAAATCTGTATCCAATATATACCAGAAAAATCCACTTTGATTTTTTTTCCTTTTCTAACGTTACTGCTTTCAGGTTTCTTTGCCCGTTTCAATCTGGTACTTTGGATTTGCAATCAGAGAGTTCTGCAGAAGGGAATTGGATGGGAATTGGAGGGGAACTGCAGTTGGATTGGAGAGTTGGGTGGAGGGGAAATTCGTGGATTTCAACAAGGACAAGTGTAGGGT
>VWYK01098090.1:9813-21463 GCA_013399775.1 Semnornis frantzii
CCCCCCCCCCCCCCGCTCCACGGTCCTTTTGGAGCCGTCCCTCAGCGTTAGAGGGAGGGGAGCTCGGTCCTGGTGGAGCGGTGAGACCACCATTCTCTCCGTCCGGAGCGGAGAAGGTACACGCCGGGGTAACCGCTCACCAGCAGCTCCGGCGCCCCACACGCCTCTTCCTCCCCTTCCCCGGCTCCCAGCCGCGGCCACTTGCGCTTCGACAGACAGCCCTCCTGCCCACGGGGGCTGGGGGCAGATAAAACTGCCACCGCCCGCACCTGGCTCGGAGGCCCCGCGGGCGGGGATGGGGGCGAGCAGCGAGCGGGGCAGAACCATCCCGGCAGGCGCTCGTTAGCGGAGGTGGAGCAGCAGGAGCCCCCAGCCAGGGGCTCTTCCTTGCCCCGGGCATCAGGGAGAGGCGTCCGGCCGCGCAAGACGCTGGTGTCTGCCCCGCCGCTATCTTAATCCCTTCTCCACAGGAGCCGGACCGGGCCGCTCCGGTATTTGCCTCCGGTCCTGCTAGCGGTTCTCTTTGAACTCACGAAGGTTAACACAGAAGAGATGTCAGAGCCTGCTCTGGAATCCTTACTTACCTGAGATTTACTCCATCTTCCTTCTTTAGGGTTCAAATCAAGATGCTGCCTTCTGCTTATACTTTGATGAGTGCTAACTAAAGTTTTCAGCTTTATAAATGGAGCTATACAAAAGTGATCACTGTAATCAAGTTGCCTCAAATGTCTCTTTTTTAACCAAGTATGCCATATACAGCCAGTCTTTTGCAACTTTGCTGTAACTTGCTTTTGTTTTATGATTTTTTTTTTTGAGAAAAATAATTTTTAAAGAGCCTTTATGTCAGTGAAAATAGTAACAGTGGTAACAGCTATCAAGCTCTCTGAAACTTTCTCCTAGCACTGACATTGAGAACTTGAGATATGATGTCTCTATTTCAAGAAGAGAAAGAAAAGGTCTTTAACTTCATTTCCTGATACACTCCCAAAAACACATAGGTCCTAAGTCGCCTGTGTTAGAGTCTGAAGTCAGATACAAACTGACATTTCTTCAGGTTCTTCCTGTCTTGCCCTTGGAGCATGGAGGAAGTGTTTGAGGTTTAACCTGCTTTTCCAGGCATACCATTAAACCCTTACCTGAATTCCTCAAAAAACAAAGTCCATCACTGCTATGGTAAGGAGCACAGTAACATCCAGCAGTATCTATTTGTACTTCATGTGAGGTAAGAGTCCAACCAAGATCAGGATGTCAGAGCTAAGTGAAGTACAAATATTACAGAGGAACATTCGGTGCTTTAAGGAGTTTACAGTATTGTCAGAGGGAACACCTGAAAGTGTGTTTGGAAAACAGAAAAGTGATTTGTTCAGTTTCATTCCCAAGGATGTCAGGAGGCCCACAAGCTACTCTCGGTCCAGGAGCCTGTACATTGTCCTCCTCACAGAGCTGAGATAGATAATTTCATTGTTCTGGTTCAGACACATTTCTGAGCCATTAGACATCTCTTTTGTATGTGTTTTTGTAATGAATTGGTGAGGAAAAGGAAAATTGTGTTGCCGCTTTATGTTTTATGCAAAAAAAGCTGAGGCAAAAGCCTTTGTGGAACAGTCTGCTAATTGTACAATATTACATGTGATTAAAGCTGCTGAACAACTGTCCTCTGTTAAATTGAGACACCAGAAATGCAGTTAATAGATTGTAGTTCAAGGTGCAGTCAGTTCAAGGCTACTTTTTCATCCAGAAACTTTATGCAGCAGTTCTGCTTACCGTGGCAGGGAGATAACATTCCTCCTCCACTTTCTCAGTTCCTTTATACCAAACAAAAATGTTCTCAAGCCAGCACCATCTTCTCCTCAGACTGAAGGAAGGTTTTACTTCAGATGTACAGAAGTCAGCAAAGCTGAAATCTCAACAGTCATTTACCGAGGAAGAGATCTATTTTTAAGCACAAATATCAGTGTCCATAAAATGTCAGCTTTCTTCTTCAGCTGAGAAAAGACAGGAAAGAATACAGAAAGAAAGGTTTGGAAGGAGAAAAGGGCAAGGTGGGGAAGGGGGAAACGATGGGAAGAGAGAGAGAGAAGGGGGGAACGATGGAAAGAGAGAGAGAGAAGGGGGGAACGATGGAAAGAGAGAGAGAGAAGGGGGGAACGATGGAAAGAGAGAGAGAGAAGGGGGGAACGATGGAAAGAGAGAGAGAGAAGGGGGGAACGATGGAAAGAGAGAGAGAGAAGGGGGGAACGATGGAAAGAGAGAGAGAGAAGGGGGGAACGATGGAAAGAGAGAGAGAGAAGGGGGGAACGATGGAAAGAGAGAGAGAGAAGGGGGGAACGATGGAAAGAGAGAGAGAGAAGGGGGGAACGATGGAAAGAGAGAGAGAGAAGGGGGGAACGATGGAAAGAGAGAGAGAGAAGGGGGGAACGATGGAAAGAGAGAGAGAGAAGGGGGGAACGATGGAAAGAGAGAGAGAGAAGGGGGGAACGATGGAAAGAGAGAGAGAGAAGGGGGGAACGATGGAAAGAGAAAATTTTTAAAAGACAAGAAGAAAAAAGTAAAGACAATTTTTTTAAAAAGAGAAAAATAAAAGAAAAATCATTTTTTAAAAAAATAAAACAGGGGGAAAAAAGAAAATGAAAGATACAAATTTACACTGGGCAGGCTTAAACATCTCCTTAGATAATTCCATGAAACTGAAGGAAAAATACAGACAGGCTATCAGCAAAGGACTGGGGTGCTTACAAGAGATGCAGACAACAGTGTGATCGTTTTGCTGCATAAGCAATCAAAGGAAGGAACACTGCATGGCTGTCTTCTGGCTACAAAGTATCACACCATGGAAATGAAGGAATGTAAAGTTTTTTGCCGCTGTATGTCACATCAATGCAGATATTTCATAATTTTAGAAATTAATAATATGCAAATGTCAATATGGGCTATTTTCTCTGCTGATATGATGGGATGTTTTTGATGTTAGATGAAGTTAACACATGTAGCTGAGAAGAGTGAGATCTTTCAATCCTTTCATCATTACATGAATGTGTCTAAGTTACCTTTTTGTTGGAAGTGTAACATTTCATGCCTTACATCCTTCTGGTTCAATAGTTAACACTTTTAAAGGATTCATTTACTAAAGTGTCTTGGGCAGAATTAGCAACTTAAAAACAATTGGATAACTTAGTGTTTAAGTTACTGAATAAAATCAGATAGAAGTAGTGCTGTAGAAGGTGATGTGAACAGAACCTTCCGAGAATACGTCCAATGTAAAAGCAAAACAAAAGAGTGTCAAATGTTCTTAGCTGTTACTATCAAAGCCTAAGCACTAGTACACCAGGGAGAAAAAATACTGAAACATTTGTGTTCATTCAATGAAACATCTTAAAGTATACTTAAATACCTGAATGGCTGCTGATGTGAGGCAGGGTTCAGGGGACAAAAGGATACAGCTCTCAAGCACAGATTTTGTCAGTTGTTCAGAATTTCTGCAACATCCTGAGGACATGAACAGAGCAGAATCCACCCTCTCCTCCACACACCCACCCACACATGCATACATACATGCCTTTGGTCTGCTGGCCTGCTTCCACAGGCTGACACCAACCAAGCCTCGCAGCAGACAACTTACCAATGCTCATGCAATGATGTTGAACAATATGACCAGCTGAACAGAAGGTGGGGGCAGGAAGACATAGCCTTTGTGCTTGGCCTCTCTGCAAGGATACTACAAGAAGCAAATGTTTTCAATGCCCTTTCTCTTCTGCTTACCAGACTCATCAAGTAAAAGGGGGCAAGCTCTGCACTAGTTCTGGCCAGGGATATAGTCTGAGCTAACCTTATGACATACTGGTAACACTAGCATGTAGATTGGGGCAGTGAAGGTAGTAGCTGCAGAGTGCTTTGACAGAGTTTCAAGAGCTGTTTGAGCTTAACATAGGCTTTATGGTGTGCAACAAACAGGCTTCTAACTCAAGTGTGTAAGCTTTCCCTTTTCTTTCCAAACATGCTTAGAATAGAGGACAACATAATCGTTATTTCCTAAATCCCATGCTAATTTTTTATTGAGTGTCAGGGGTGTTGGGCTTGATCTTCAGGTGTCCTTTTCAACCCCTACCTACCCTTCTGCAATCCTGTGAGTCACCATATAACCCTTTCTTGTAGGAAAACCAATCTCTTCTATGAGGTAAAGCAGTTTTATCCCTACTCAGCAGATTCTAGTGCTAGCAGAATAATGTGTTACAATTTTCTGTTCATATTTGTCTTATCCAGTAAGTCAACACTGGGGAGTCATCTGACTTTATATGATTAAAAATATAAGCCTCCCCTTGCCTACTCTTTTGGATATTAAATTTAGAAATAAAGTTCACAGAAGATTCACTGGCACCCTTCTAAAATGAAACCTCGAGAGAAGCTGATATTTTTCTTAACACCTATGCATGTATTTTCCTACAGGAGTTAAGTCACATTTGTAACCATCATCACCAATAAGTGTTGGTGAGCAAACTGCCATACAATAAAGACTGTAAATGCTGTAGGAAGTTTAGCAAACTCAGAAAGAAATACTGAGCAAAGGAGAGAGGAGATTGTGTTTATGTTATTTTTATCGAAAGCCAGTATCTGGAGGGAAAAAATAATTATAGAATCATAGAATGGTAAGGTTGGAAGGGACCTCAAGGATCATCCAGTTCCAACCCCCTGCCATAGGCAGGGACACCTCCCACTAGAACAGGTCACTCAAGGCCTCCTCCAACCTGGCCTTGAATACCTCCAGGGAGGGAGCAGCCACAACCTCCCTGGACAACCTGTGCCAGTGTCTCACCACCCTCACTGCAAACAACTTCCTCCTAACATCCAGTCTAAATCTCCCCTCTGCCACTTCAAACCCATTGCCCCTTGTCCTGTCATTGCAAGACCTTGTCAATAGTCCCTCCCCAGCCTTCCTGTAGGCCCCCTTCAGATACTGGAAGGCTACTATAAGGTAAATAAATATTTAAGATAATAAGGTAAATAAAATATATAAATATTAGAGTCAGTTCTGTATTTATTTTTTTTTTTATGGTATGCCTAAACCAAGGTCTAAAATCAATTCTACAACTGAAAAGTTAAGATTTTGAGTGAAGTGTTTGTTCCTTTGCAGCAGGAAGGGGGGGGGAAGGCAATTGTATATTTGCACAGTTATTTAAAAATTGTAGACTTTGGATCAAGAATAACTTGGGTGGAAAAAAAAGGCAATTGCATATTTGCACAGTTATTTAAAAATTGTAGACTTTGGATCAAGAATAACTTGGGTGGAAAAAAAAGGCAATTGCATATTTGCACAGTTATTTAAAAATTATGTAGAGTTTGGATCAAGAATAACTTGGTAAATTACAAGTTGGCTTCAAGTCCATTGAAAGATGGAAGAGTTCAGAAAAAAAAACCTCAGAGAGAGCAGACAAAACCAAGTCCTATCAGCAGTGACAATAACATTGTTGTTATTTGAAACACCTGTCTCCTTTCAAATAAAAGTCTACTGAAGCAGGAAATAAAATCATATGATTTTTTTTTTATGTACTTTCTGTACACATACTAAAAATTAAATGGCCCAGCTACACTTGATAGCCTTTCCATCTCTGATTGAATCAATCTGCTGACATTGGTCTTGACTCTCAGTATGATCCTATGATTTATTTTTTTAAATGACAATTTTTTTAGATGTCTTTCAACTAAATGATGCTGTGCTGAAACCTTGATGCATCCTGCAATATATCACAAATTATCTGGAAGACATTGACAGTTTCCTCTGCAAATATCCCTTCTGTTGAGTATTTTTCTGCACCTGCTCTGCTGCGTTTCATTTTCACTGCTATTCCTTCTGGAGTTTTTCACAATCCTGCTTAATCTTGACTAAGCTAGGGCATTTTTTCCTTGTCAGCAAAGCTCCATCTCACAATTCAACCTTTCTTACACATCATTAGTAGGTATACTGAATTTACCCAATACCCTTAATGTTCCCAAAGGGACACAGCTATTAGACTTTTTCTAGCTGAGAAAGCATTTACTCTGAGTTATTTTTCTCTCATTCTTTTTCTAAATCAGGAAATTATCTGTGGGATACCTACCACTGCTACCTTCATTTCTGTATCTATTCTTTATATTAATAATTCTTGAGAAAATGATGAAAAATTTATCCAGTGGTAATAAAATTCCATTGACCTTACTGGGATTTATACCTCTCCTTCAGAACATCCCAGAGGTTTCCTCACTTTTCTGGATATGCCATAGGCTCTGATTTTCTCTTATTGACTATCATGGTTTTGCAAGCCTGAGGAAGGGAAATTATCTGTAGGATACCTACCACTGCTACCTTCATTTCTGTATCTATTCTTTATATTAATAATTCTTGAGAAAATGATGAAAAATTTATCCAGTGGTAATAAAATTCCATTGACCTTACTGGGATTTATACCTCTCCTTCAGAACATCCCAGAGGTTTCCTCACTTTTCTGGATATGCCATAGGCTCTGATTTTCTCTTATTGACTATCATGGTTTTGCAAGCCTGAGGAAGGGTGCACTTATTATTAGTGGCTTACTCTTTTTGTCTCATTACGTTATACTTCACCCAAGGACTTTTTTTGAAGCCTACACCAGTTTCTCCTAAGGCTACTAAGGCAGGACTTCTCAGTCCATATTCTGAAGCTAATAAACTTAATTTCATTTAAAGAAAAAAAAAAATGTTCAGGAGCAGTTAAATTAGCAACTCTTTAAAAAAATAAAAATACGGAGGTGTTATTTTAGCAGTATGGTCAGTACTTTGATGACTAAAATTTCCACCTTTAAATTTATATCACAGTCCAGCTCCTTTGTAATAGTATTGCCTAGTCTTAGTGATTCTATTCCAGCATAATCTCATATTGATTTCTTGCTCTTCTTTAAAAAAAAAAAAACAACTGTTAACAGTGACTACTACAATAACCTCTATAATACTTAATTTCTCAATATTTTGTTTGAACACTGTAAGGAAATAATTTGGTTTTCCTAAAATTGCATTTTCTTTTCCAGTTACTACTTTTGGAGCCTAGTGGTTTTTTCCTGTTAGTTCCCTTTTATGCATTTATATATATATTTAAAAAAAAAAATAAAAATAAAGTCTCCTTTCTTTTCTATTAATACTCAAGTAGTTGTGCTATTAAACTTTGGGAAATGATACTTGCAAAAAATGGAAAAACAAGTGCATCAAATAGACTGCCACGAGGATAATGACACAGTAATTGTACTAGGCTTAATGGAATAATGGAATAAAATTATGCTCTTTTTTTGCCCTTAGATTTGCATAAAATTGGCAAAACTGAGAGGCTATGCATACGCTGATCCCTGTCTTGTCTGCTATATAGACATCAAAAAGAAATTGAGTAGATTATTTTTTTCCCCTCAATAGTAATGTCAAAGCAGGCATTAAATGCCAGGAATCTAACTGGCATATTGTATTAATTCAATGAAATTATTTTCAGTAATTTGATGAAATAATACTCATGTATAAATATAATATTTTGTCAAGCACACGAGCAGTTATTTAATTAGCTGAAGGCATTGATTTCCATGTCTGCAGACTTAAAGGATGGTAAAAATCATCATTATTGAGAATTATCTTCTTTCTCTGAAGTAGAAAGCATTACACATACCTAGACATATGGATACTGACACAAAGCAAAACATCTTCTCATGTGGCATGTCCTGTCTGTGTAGTTGGGCTGAAGAAACTGCAAGTAGAGATGCTGACTGTATTCATCCCATCAGCTAGGGATAAAAGCCCAAACTGTGCTGGGGACAGGTCTAGCTACACAGACAGTGTGAGAGTGGGTGTTCAGGATAGCTGTTTAAGATTAACTGCTCAGGAAAACCTTCTTACCAGTCTGGCAAGTTGCTCTCCATGAACAAGGCGTTGAAAGGTGCTGATGAAAAAGTTCTGCAGGCTCCTTCTTTCTTCAGGTTGTAGATTCAGGATATGGATGGGTGGGAAGGAATGAGAGGAGAAAAAGCGGCAAACTGCAAGAAAGGGAAAATGCAAAGCGAGCCATCAAATATCTGAAGCATACATTCACAAACACTGCAGTCTGAGATTTAAGTCCTAGTGTGACCTGTCACTGCAGAGGTATATCTGGGTAACCAGTGATACTGGAATGGAGCTGTAGAAATGCATAGCATGTTCTAGAACAGTCAGCTACTGTGGCTTGTGAAGGGCATGTTTACTTTTCAAGACTATGAAAAAGTGACAGGACAATTTGCTGAATGCCAGTTGAAACATGGAAGAGAAAAAGTCAAGAGCACATAATGATATGCTTACACCACAGATTTTCTGATGAAGAGGGTTTTTCGTTGAAGGTATCTGTGATGGGGATGAGGTAATTAATTAGTATTTTTAAATCTCATCTCGCATTAAGAGTTTGTTAATATTAAATATTCAGAACTCGCATCATCCCTATCACCATTTAATAATAATAATAACAGGCTCTTTGCAACATTATGGAAACTATATACAGCCTATAACAGGATCTAGGAACAACTATTGAATATATACATTAATTGAATTGAATTAATTGATTTAAAATTGCCAGAGAAGGCTTTGCGGTCAGTACACCGCTTGGGNTCACGCCGGCTGTGCAGGCCAAATGCGTGGAGGGATCAGAGGCAGCAGGCACAGACACAGCTTGGAATGGCAAAGGCCTCTGTGCTCCCTGCTCATCTCCTTTTATCCAATACAGCCTGAGACTAATGGGCCTTTGGACACAGGAGAGCCAATCAAATGGCAGTTAGCCAAGATTTGCCCATACTGGGTGAAGCCATAGGTTTGCTTTACCCTTTTTTGGGCAGCACACAGCCTTGCACAAGGCAACCCTGTGCACCTTGTTTACAGCAGGGTCTGGGCAGGCCACAGACCCCAGACTTAGTGGCTCCAGGTTCTTTGTCCCTTTTCCCATGGTTGCTCTCCCCAAAACAGCAGGAGGGAGAGCAGAAAAACATGGCTGGGCAAGCCAGGAGAGGTACAAGCCCAATCTGGCCTGCCTAGGCCTACCACGACAGTATCCCAGAGGCAGAAACAGGGAAGCACTACACGGCAGGTCTAGTGGTTAGATGGGAATACAGCTATCTGAAGCTGTTTGAAAAAGCAGGAAGGCAGGACATAGATTGTCTATTCAGTTCTTCAAATGTGCTAGGGGCTGCTTTTTTCTTTTATGAAGTGGAGGAAATTACACCAAAAGTTGCTATTTTAGATTTAATTCAAATTCTGTAGGAGGAAGTGGTTGAGAATCTTAAAGTGGAAGTTAATTCAAGTGAAAAGATCATAAAAATGATAAGTCTTCCATCCTTCCTTTAAATTGTGAATAACAAAATAAGGGTAATGGATTTCAAATAGCTCAGGGAAATGCAAGTATCGGAGAACTGATAAGGAAAAAAGGAATGCAAGAGATAAAGGCACAACAACAAATTATTCGACATGCAGGAAAGAGTAGAGTACATCAAAAATTAATATGATTGTATGAAGAACTCTATAATGATCTGAAAATCTAAAAGGAAATCATAAAATACAGGGGGAAAGGAGACATATATAATGATAAGTAACCCCTAGATCATACAAGTAAGCCAGAATTAAAAGGGCCAAGAATGAGTCACAAGTGGCATGAGAATATTTATATTCAGGTCAAATGGGAGAGATCTGTGCTTGAAATAGTAGTAACACCTGTGCTGCTTTGTATCAGAAGAGTGCTGTTTTCCAGGAGGATTATGCCACATTACAATAGCTATTCAATTGCTTTTGACCCATTTTCCTCTCCAAATTCTCCATCTCATACTGATGCTGTACTTTCTTTAAGTCCTCTAAAAAGAATTTCACAAGCTTGAAGCAAAGGCAGATGGTGGAGTTTCTTAGGTGCCACACTGACTTGAACTGTCCCCTGTTATTACAAGATGAGGCATGCACCTGGATCAGTGAAATTAATTCCATGTATCATGGTTTACTTCTGTCAGAGTTGCACATGGTCACACTAAATATTAAAATGTTGTTCAAAGCAAGATTATGAAATATGGCTTTTGACTGCATCCCATGGAGCAGATCTGTGGCTGCATCACTGCCAAGACAACTTATTAGTTGTGCATCAGTATGAAGATTGAAAATCCACAATCAAAAGGTAACAATCCAGATGTGTTATACCAGATAATTCTGTTATGCCATGAAGACAAATAGCTGCAGGTTATAAGAAAGTCTGAGAATAAGAAGGTTTAGTAAGATCTTGTTGAAAAAAAAAGAAAGAGTCAGGAAGCAGAGCATTCTTATTTCACAACACTTTTTTACACAGTAGTGTAATTAAGCTTAGTGTATTTAGTGCTATATTGTCCCTCATTTTTCCAGACTATGGTAAGATTACTTTGTCATTTGTAATTAGAAAAAAAAAAAACCCACCTTGCAAAAAAATGGATATTTTGGTCTGAGCCACTTTCCACCTGCTTAAATAATTCAAATATCTAATTTCACTGCCAAAAGTAATTTGTAATAAACTTTGTCTAGATAATTTACTGAGTGAGGAGCTACCACAATGTCAGACAAGTTATGAAGTTTTCACTTAATTTTTCATTCTGACCTTATCTGTTCACTTTCTTTGATGTTTTTATCAACCTGAATATTCTTTTTCCATGATTTCTATATTTAGCTTTCTATTTATTATCCCTGTTGAGCCTAGAAAAATACGGATTTTTTTTTTTTAATTAATCTGAGAGTAGTTGGAAGTACTTGTAGACAATGGGGAATGATACAAAATACTTTTGCATGAGAAGTTTAGAGTAGCATAGTAAAACAGAGCTTATAGAATTCTCTTGACAACAATTAGAGACCAAAGTACTCTGTCTGTGATATGATTGTGAGATTTGAGTCCATGAGGTTTTCTTTAACAGCCAAACTTTATTTTTAATAATATTTAAAACTGCATCTGTTGTTCTCTCATTTTGCCTTACCTGGATTACTTTTCAAAACCCCCAACCAAACAAACTAGAAAATAACCTTCTTTTATTTTTTCACATTCTTTTTCCCATTGTTAGAATTCGTGGTGCTGACAAAGCAGCGTAGTACAGAGATGTCACATAAAGAATAAAGCAAATCACAGAATGGAAGGTGTTAGAAGGCATCTCTGAAGATCATATAGTCCAAACTTCCTGCCACAGCAGAATCTGATGACAACTGATGTCATCTACCTGGGCCTGAGTAAGGCATTTGGCTCTGTCTCACATGACATCTTGGTCACCAAGCTGGAAAAACGTGGGCTTGATGGGTGGAGCACTGCTGGATAAGGAATTGGCTGGATGGTGGCACGCAGAGAGTGGTGATCAAGGGCACAATGTCCACCTGGAGACCAGTGACAAGTGGCATCCCTCAGGGGTCAGTGCTTGGACCAGTGCTGTTTAACAGCTTTGTCAGTGACATGGACAGAGGAATCAGTGCAGCCTCAGCAAGCGTGCAGCTGGCACCAAGCTGTGTGGCACAGTCGACTTGCTAGAGGGCAGAGATCCATCCAGAGGGACCTGGACAGGCTGGAGTGGTGTGCCCAGAGTCCAGAGGAGGCCACAAAGATGCTCAGAGGACTGCAGCAGCTCTGCTATGAGGACAGGCTACAAGAGTTGGGGCTCTG
>VWYK01098091.1:0-13743 GCA_013399775.1 Semnornis frantzii
AGTGCAAGAGCTCTCAATCCCCAGGTGGAAGAAAATAGGCAAGAAAAGGATGAGACCACCATAGCTGAGTGGAGATCTCCAGTTGAAATAAAGGACAATAAGGAAATACACAGGCAGTGGAAGCAGGGACAGGTATCCTTGGAGCAATACAGGGACACTGCCTGGTTGTGTAGGGTTGAAGTCAAAGAGTAACAAGAAGGCCTTCTAGAGACATGTCAACCAGAAAAGGAAAGTTAAAAGAAAGTGACCCTCTCAAAAACAAGAATGGCAAGCTAGTAAAAACATACAAGGAGAAATCTGAGGTAGTCAGCAGCACTTTTGCCTCCATCTTCACAGGATACCTCTTTCCTCACACCTCCCAAGCTGATGAACCACAAAATGAGAACCAGGGAGTATTTAAGCAGAAAAATCAGGATATGTTGTTTGAAATGGAAACAAACTGTTCTGTTCCATAAATCAAAATTTAAACCCATGTTATACTACAGTGTTACTTTCCCTTCTACAATTCACCTCTGGCTTTAGTCTGCTCTGGTAAGACTTCACCTACAGTTCTGTGTCCAGCTCTGGAGCTCTCAACACAGGAAGGACATGGACCTGATGGGGCTAGTCCAGAGGAGAACCATGAAAATGATCAGGGGCCTGGAATATCTCTGCTACAAGAACAGGCTGAGGGAGTTGGGGTTGCTCAGCCTGAAGAAGAGAAGGATCCAGGGAGACCTAAATATCAGCCTGCTGGTACCTGAAGGGGGCTGCAGAAAGACTGCCTGCAAAGGCCTGCAGGGACAGGATGAGGCACAATGGTTTGAAATTAGACAAGACCAGATTTAGATTGAATGTTAGGAACAAGTTCTGCACCAGGAGGGTGGCGGAACACTGCAACAGGTTGCCCAGGGAGGTAGTTGAGGTCCCATCCCTTAAGTTATTCAAGGTCAGGTTCAACAAGGCTCTGGGCAACCTGCTCTAGTGGAGGATATCCCTGTTCAATGCAGGGGGGTTAGACTTTAGGAGGTCCTGTCCAACCTCAACCATTCTATGATCCTATGACTGAAGATCAAACACTTTCAAGCAGTGTACTTAACTCTGGCTGTGGATGCAACAGCAACAGCTATCACTTGTAGATGGAATAATAATTTGGAGCCTTCCTTAATCACAAAGTTCTGTAGAATACAAGGAGGAAGGCATTCTCATGCTCAAGCTTAAAAATCATAGAATGGTAAGGCTGGAAGGGACCTCAAGGATCATCTAGTTCCAACCCCCTGCCATAGGCAGGGACACCTCCCACTAGCACAGCTCACTCAAGGCCTTATCCAGCCTGGCCTTCAACANATAAAAAGTAATGCAAACAGCCTTAGAGTGTTGGGAGTTTTGCAAGGCAAAATGAAGGGATACACACGGTCTCATAGAAATTGAGGATGAAGTGCAGCAAGAAGGAAGAGTTGTTCTCCAAACACAATGCAACTGTAGAAATCCGGCCAACAAAGTGCACCAGCTCAGCCACCACATTCACCAGTCCAGACAGGGTGGTGTTCCTGCAGCAATGACAGGGTGCAACCTTAGTATGGACAGTTCTTTGCAAACAGCAAAAAAAGGAAAAGCGATTAAAAAATATATATATATATATTGAGGTTTATTCATCTGCCTCATCAAGCATTCAGCAACATACATTTGCTCTTCAATAAACCCAGTGAAGTATTGTTACCCACATTATTACAAACATTTCTGCACCATTAGGGTGGTGGAGCACTGCAACAGGTTGTCCAAGGAGGTATTTGAAGCCCCGGAGATATTCAAGGTCAGGCTCAACACAGCTCTGAGCAACTCGTTTGAGTGGAGAATGTCCCTGCTGAATGCAGGGGGTTGGACTAGATGGAGATCCTTCCCCAACCCAAGCCATTCTATGATTCTGTGATGACATAGCTGTCACTGCTACAAGGATTTTGACTTCTGGACATTGCCATTTGCAATGTCAATAGAAACACTTTTAAAGAAAGAGAAAGAAGAGGATTGATAAAGTAGCTTACAATAGAGCAGATACATTACAGCGTTATTAACTTCCTAGTCAGTTGTCATGTTAGGTAGCAGGGCTGGAGTGTTTAAATACTCTAATGAACAATGCACAGAACACTGCATTGCATTTATTTCAGGCAAACTTACAAAGAATGGACTTGAAATTCAGGCTCTGACTCTGGATGGAACAAGTGGCAATTTAACCAGTTCTGCAGCAGCTCTTTCAGGCTCTCGAGAACACTGCACTGTAAGGGGCAAAAAGAAAACAGGTTGGTGGCAATTTACAGATAGCCAGGGAAAAATGCCATGAGAATTGATATGTGCAGAACATACATATCAAGAGTTTCTCCAGATGACAAAGTGCCTGCTCCATTGAACTGAAGGGATGTGTTAAATAGTTGGTCCTGGAGAAGGCAAATCTCAAATACTGAGTTAAAATGGCAATAAAACAAACCAGCTGTTCTCTGGTTCTTTTTAATTTCCAATGCTTCGGTTTTAATTCCAGACTAAAAAGAAAAATCTCTTATAAGACACTCAAACTCCCACAGTTTTATAAATATATATTTTACCCACATTTGGGCACAGGTTTCCCCAAAAGAGAAATCCCTCAGCTGTTAGACCTGACAGAAGTGTGGACAGCAGTATTAACCAGAAGTAAACAGCCACTGGACTCACCTTAAAATAAAGTGATGATGTGAAAAAGAGCTGTGCCAAGGGATCATAGAGCTGTGACTTCATTTCTGAAACAAACAAACAAGACATTCTGATACCTTTGCACAAATTCTATCCCTCAAGATCAGAGGCTGTCTAGCCTCACCCAAAAGACGTGCACCACATACCAGGGAAAGTGCTGAGGGGGATCCAACTCACAAGTCTGAGGACTTGTGATTGGCAGCAGACACCATCCCAGAGAGGAAGACTCTTGTACAGAAACTCCTCACAGGAAGGAAATCCCTCCTACAAAGCAAAAAGTGAACATTTAAAAAATCTCATATGCCTGCACATTTCATTCTCACTTCACCCTGGAATAAGGAAGAAGCTTGAACCTTCTTCCTGCCATACAATTCACCAGGATAGTTAAATTATTATGCGCAGATTATCTTTTCTACAGCAAACAAGGCCACTTCCAGAATATTGACTTATAGAATGGTAAGGTTGGAAGGGACCTCAAGGATCATCCAGTTCCAACCCCCTGCCATAGGCAGGGACACCTCCCACTAGCACAGGTCACTCAAGGCCTCATCCAACCTGGCCTTGAACACCTCCAGGGAGGGAGCAGCCACAACCTCCCTGGGCAACCTGTGCCAGTGGCTCACCACCCTCACTAGAAAGAACTTCCTCCTAACATCCAGTTTCAATCTCCCCTCTGCCAGTTCAAACCCATTGCCCCTTGGCCTGGCATTACAAGACCTTGTCAATAGTCTCTCCCCAACCTTTCTGTAGCCCCCTTCAGATCCTGGAAGGCTACTCTAAGGTGTCCTAGAAGCCTTCTCTACTCCAGGCTGCAGAGCCCCAACTCTCTCAGCCTGTCCTCATAACAGAGCTGTTGCAGCTGTCTCAGCATCTTGGTGGTTTCCTCTGGACCCACTCCAACACTTCCCTGTCCTTCCTGTGCTGGGGGCTCCAGAACTGCACACAGGATTCCAGGTGGGGTCTGAGGAGAGCAGAGCAAAGGGGCAGAATCCCCTCCCTTGCCCTACTGCCCACACTGCTCTTGCTGCAGCCCAGCACACAGTTGCTGTCTGGGCTGCACTCACACTGCAGCCTCATCTTGAGCTTTTCATCACCCCAGACCCCTAGGGCCTGCTCCTCAGGGCTGCTCTCAGCCATTCACCACCCAGCCTGGAGCTGTGCTTGGACTTGCTCTAAGAGCATGGATTTTTATTACATGAGACACTGTCACTGCTCAGAGACACTACTAGAGACAGGCAAGACCCAGAACTACTTTATGGAAGACTTTATGAAACCTTGTGCTTCCACAAAGCAGACACTTACCTGCAAGAAACATTCTGTCTTGTAGACAGTTTCCAGGAAGATCTTGAACTCTTCTTCATTTTGGTGATTATCAGCCACACACCAGGGGCATTCTAAACAGGACAGAAGACTGTAATTGAATATGAGCCCAGTAAGAATAAATGCAATCAATCAGAAATGAAATTCAGTTCTGTTTTAACACTGTGTGACTGTCACTATAAATCTGAATAGCAAAGTGCCACTACTGAAAAGTGAAAAGCCTCAAACATCCTTTACTTCCCTAACATGCAAGGTAACCCTAAATACCTACCTTCCTGAAGAGTATGGTTCAACCAAAAGTAAAGCCTCAGGTAAACAGATTCATCTTTGACACAATTCATGTAGTGAAGCAATAAAGGATTTGTTATCACTGAAGCCATTTGGGAAGGAAACTGCAAGAGAAATCACAAAAAGTTAAGTACTTCCATCAGCAAATTGCCAGATAACCTCATTGTATGAGTGGCCCAATCCTTTCACCACCACCAAGACCATCTCCAAGACTCACTCATCATCCTCAGACAAGGCTATTTGCTCTGTTAGAACTGGGTAGCTCACATACTATTCACATGAACAGGACATCAGCTCTGCTATGAGGACAGGCTGAGAGAGTTGGGGTTCCACAGCCTGGGGAAGAGAAGGCTTTGAGGAGACCTTATAGTACCCTTCCAAGATATGAAGGGGGCCTACAGGAAGGCTGGGGAGGGACTATTGACGAGGTCTTGTAATGCCAGGACAAGGAGCAATGGGTTTGAACTGGCAGAGGGGAGATTGAAAGTGGATGTTAGGAGGAAGTTGTTTGCAGTGAGGGTGGTGAGAGACTGGCACAGGTTGCCCAGGGAGGGTGTGGAGCACAGAATCACCCACAGAATCAAAGGTCGCGTTGGGTGATTCTGTGCTCCGCAAGCTCCCTGGAGGTGTTCAGCACCAGGCTGGATGAGGCCTTGAGTGACCTGTACTAGTGGGAGATGTCTCTGCCTATGGCAAGGGGTTGGAACTAGATGATCCTTGAGGTCTCTTCTTACCTTACCATTCTATGATTCTAAGACCATCTCCAAGACTTACTCATCATCCTCAGACAGGGCTATTTGCTCTGTTAAAACTGGGTAGCCCACACACTATACACATGGACAGGACATAGACCTCTCAGAACACTGAACAGAAACTCACCTCTAGGTGGTGAATATTTTCTAGAAGCTGAGAAAAAGTCTGCAGCTGCTCCACTGGAAAAGACTGACTTGTACCATGCAAGTCAGCATGATTTACCCTGTCCTTTTCTAAATTAGCTTTGTTTGCACTGCTTGCAGGTACAACCAGCTGAGCATTCCATTTCTGCAGAAAAACATGAACAAACAGCAATGACTCTGCTTCCAAACCAATCAAGTGCACTTGTTATCAGCATTCCCATGAAGACCTTGTTTGCCAGAAAGGGTCTCCAAGCTTTCATTACAATGGCAATGCTGAGTTTCTTTATAGCTACTCCACCCCTCCTGACTGCCATTATTTGTCAATATTTATCATAAAAACAGTTGCTTGGGACCATCTGGGGTCTTCTTTAGGGGTATAACCTACCCTTTTTCGTGACTGAGGTTGAGCTGTGCCTAAACCCAGTGGTTGGTGTACTGGAAAGTTTCTTTGCCTCACAGTGTTGATTGCTGCTTTCCATGGGCCCTCTGAATTCCTGAAGAAATTCTGAAAGCATGAATCAGACATCAGTGCAAGATGCTAAACTAAGACAAACTGACAGAAAGATTAGTTTCTGTTCTGATGTAACCACAGGGCTGTACACACACACACTCATCAGCATGTGTGATTTTTCACAGCACTGAACTCTCACTGTTCGTCGGGTTCTTTCCCTTTCAGCTACAGTTCAATAGTTGCAGAGTCATAGAATGGTTTGGGTTGGAAGGGACCTCCACCCATCATCTAGTCCAACTCCCCCCGTTCAGCCTGAAGAAGGGAAGGGTCTGGGGAGACCTTATAACAGCCTTCTAGTACCTGAAGGGACCTACAAGAAAGATGGGATGGGGCTTTTTACAAGGGCTTGTAGTGATAGGACAAGAGGGGATGGGTTGAAGCTTGAAGAGGGTAGATTTAGACTGGAGATTAGGAAGAAATTCTTTGAAGTGAGAGTGGTGTGACACAGGAAGAGATTGCCCAGGAAGATGGTACGAAGGACATGGAAGTGTTGGAGCAGATCCGGAGGAGGCCACCAAGATGCTGAGAGGGCTGCAGCAGCTCTGCTATGAGGACAGGCTGAGAGAGTTGGGGCTCTGCAGCCTGGAGAAGAGAAGGCTTCCAGGGGACCTTAGAGTAGCCTTCCAGGATCTGAAGGGTGCCTACAGGAAGGCTGGGGAAGGACTATTGACAAGGTCTTGTAATGCCAGGCCAAGGGGCAATGGATTTGAAGTGGCAGAGGGGAGACTGAAAGTGGATGTTAGGAGGAAGTTGTTTGCAGTGAGCGTGGCGAGACACTGGCACAGGTTGCCCAGGGAGGTTGTGGAGCACAGAATCACCCAATGGGATCTTTGATCACGTTGGGTGATTCTGTGCTCCACAAGCTCCCTGGAGGTGTTCAGCACCAGGTTGGATGAGCCCTTGAGTGACCTGTACTAGTGGGAGGTGTCCCTGCCTATGGCAGGGGGTTGGAACTAGATGATCCTTGAGGTCCCTTCCAACCTTACCATTCTATGATTCTATGATTGTGGATGCCTCCTCACTGCAGGGGTTCAAGGCCAGGTTGGATAAGGCTTTGAGCAACCTGGTCTAGTGGAAGACGTCCCTGTCCACAGCAGGAGAACTGAAACTAGATGATCTTCAAGGCCCCTTCCAAGCTAAACCATCCTATGAATACTCTTACGGATACTGGTTCCAAATAGATTAAGTCTAATTCCTTACCTTGATTTTCCCAGGAAGAGTTATGGTCACCAGTTCAGGACAAAAGAGTTTGTAAAGTGACAGTAGAGCCTGTAGATGACACTGCATTCCCTGTCAAATACCAAAATAAGAGAAACAAATATGTGAGGTATGCTTTTAGATTAGCAACTGAATAAGGTTTTCCAGAAGCTGAAACCCCATAGTGATTAATAAAAGCTTTCTGAAGTTACATATCAGTAAATAACCACAGATGAAAAAGAAAAACCACAACTGAAAAAGAACAGAAAAAGTGTTGATGAAATACCATAGGAAGGGGACTGAAGAAGGAACTTTCTGTAGTCATAACTCTAATAAAAAGGAATTTAACAATTAAAACTATGAAAAATGAAATCATCTGCTCTCTAAATGCTAAAAAAAATCATTATAGCTACAAGCTTTTTCTTACACAAAAAAAGGAAAATCTTCTACAATTGTATATGTCTCATTTTTGAGTCCACTTGAAAAAGATTAGAATTAAAGACAGTAAAAGGAAAAAAAATGAAGCTGCCCTTTGCTTCAGAGTTTTTGCCACACCTTGCCTTAAAACCTACAGCATGTGCTCACAAAGCACAAATGACATTTAGGGGTACACATTCAAGACAGACAAGGCAAGACTACAACCTGCAATTCTGAGCCTAACCCTGTCCTCTTTTCCACTCTGTTTGTGACACTAGTCTCACAAACTGCATTTAGAGCCACTGTTCAAACTCCACTTGCTTTGAAATCAACTCACCATTTTTGCTTGGAGGTCAAGCAGTCTCCTAACCCGAAAAGGCTTGACTGGAAACACAATCAAGAGCATAATGCATTAAAAAAAAAACAAAACCACTCTATTAGACATTTAAGCAAAAAGGTAACATCACTTTTATGACAGAAAGTCATGGCAAAGTAAGAAGAACCACTCTTGTTTGTGGATGAGTTTCGACTTTACAATGCCACAGAGATCAAGCTGAACTACCACTCATGTTTCCTTGCCTTGCAAGCAATATATTAGGTAGCATTGTATTAGCTTCAACAGAAGAAAAGTAAGTGCCAGAGAAGAGAAAAAACAAAATGGTCTGAATGGAATCCAACTCACCACTTTCTTTTGTAGTCAGCAGGTAGAGCAGGTGGCAGACATAGGGGCACTGCAAAGAAAAGGCAGCAATAAACTGTCTTGCCAGTGCAGGCTGCACTAAAGCAATGCAGAGACTTCACAAGGCTCCATGTGAACAGAAGGAAAAACTTTTCACTGTGAGGGTAACAGAGCCCTGGAATAGGTTGGTCAGAGAGGTTGTGGAGTTTCTTCTCTGGAGATATTCAAAACCTGCCTGGATGCATTCCTGTGTGACCTACTCTTGGTGTTCCAGCTCTGGCAGGAGGTTTGGACTGGATGATCTTTCACGGTCCCTTCCAACTCCTAATGTTCTGGGATGCTGTAATGTTAATCTAAACCCATTTAAAACTTTACAAGAAATGTAACTGAACTTTTGGAACGTTAAGAAGTCTGAACTACAAAATGCTACTAACTGAAAGAATATTGTATCTACCATTATTGTAGAGTCCTGGGCTGCAGCAAGAGCAGTGTGGGCAGCAGGGCAAGGGAGGGGATTCTGCCCCTTTACTCTGCTCTCATCAGACCCCATCTGGAGTCCTGTGTGCAGTTCTGGAGCCCCCAGCACAGGAAAGACATGGAACTGTTGGAGCAGATCCAGAGGAGACCACCAAGATGCTGAGAGGGCTGCAGTAGCTCTGCTGNTTGTGGCTGCTCCCTCCCTAGAGGTGTTCAAGGCCAGGTTGGATGAGGCCTTGAGTGACCTGTACTAGTGGGAGGTGTCCCTGTCTATGGCAGAGGGTTGGAACTGGATGATCCTTGAGGTCCCTTCCAACCTTACCATTCTATGATTCTGTAATTGTCAAGCTCATATTATTAACTGAATCCAAATACTTCAATATTCCACTATTTGGATTTCGCAGTTCCCATTTAGCCAAAAATCTCCTAGTTGCTTGTTCTCATTTAGGCTACATTTCAAGTCAATTAAGGAGAACAGCATTTGGAGCTTCTCACCTTTAAATAAGTAATGCTCTAAAAGGTTTTTCTTTCAGTTTTGCCCAAGGTATACAAGTCAGTTTCTCCCCAGGAGGGAAAACTACACCTGCTGATGCCTGACATCAAAGGCAATTCCAGAGACTGCAGCATCATAGTTACTCTTGGGAATTTAGACAAAAGATACTGTCACTCTGTGTGATGCAAAATAACAGTTCTTGGAAACATGTTTAAACATCTAGGCCAGGGCATCCAAACTACAACAATCAAACAGTACTTCCCTGTTTAAGCTAAATGATCCAGCAACCTTAGAAAGCAAAATAAAACCATGAATAAAATAAAATAAAAGAACAAAATTAATTCCAACCATCAGAAATGGTCTCTATGGATTGATACACATAGAGTAAATGAATATTTAAGTTTATCCAGCTCTTCTTACCATCCTCTCTTCTTCCAGTAAGTAAAATAAGACCGCGTACAGGGCACGAAGTTGTTCCTTGCGATCAATGAAGTCAAACATTGTGATCAGCCATCTTAAAAAAAGCAGCTGCAGGGAGGGAAGAAGCCATATTACAGGAAGTGACAGGCAACAGAACGGCAGACCAGTCACCAATCATACATGCCACTCTCAGGAACAGATGAACAGTAGAGGGATCATACAGCTGTGGAAGAAAGTCTGTGAAGGGCACCAGCTGCCATAACTGCCACTTCAGAATGGAAAAGGTTCAGTTCTGAATGCTAATGCTCAGATATGATCTGAGGGGCCCTTGCTGCAAGACAGACAATGAGGTGCTGGAGTGAGTCCAGAGAACTCTTTGGTCTAGAGCATAAGTCTTGTGAGGAGTAGCTGAAGGAACTGTCACTGTTTAGCCTGGAGAAAAGGACTCTGCTCAGGGCAGACCTCTTTGCTTTCTATAACTACCTGAAAGGAGCTTGGAACTAGGCAGTTGTCAGTCTCTTCTCTCAGTTAGTGAGAGGACAAGAAGAAATGGCTTTAAGTTGCACCAGGAGGGGTTTCAACTGTGTATTAGGAAAAAAAAAAAAACAAAAAAACCACTAAAAGGTTTGTCAAACACTGGAACAAGGTGCCTAGGGAAATGGTTGAGTCACTATTCTTGGAGGTGTTTAGTGTAGATGTGGCACTTAGGAACGTGGTTTAGTGGCAGACTTATCAGTGCCAGGTTAATGGGTGGACTTGATATTAAATTCCAAATTAAATGATTCTATGATGTAAACCTTTGAGCAGACTACATGAAGATGACAAAGACTGCTCTGCTAACATTAAGTCATGTTGCCATGGCTCAAGGTACACAGAACCTAAGGGACACCTTGCTGAAGTTGGTCAAGAACGGTAACTTACAGAAGCATTGCTGGAGAAAGCCTCCCTAAGGAATTCAGACACATAAAGAGAACCCGGAACTGTGCGAATTTCCACTCCCACTTCAAAAGTGTCCCTTGGTTCCCATTGCTGTTCCAGCAATGGGTCTGCCAATCTTTCTAAATGGCAGGATGTTATTTAAGAACCTTGTATATAAACACTTCAGGATAATTGCTTCCTGAAAATAATCTGTCCTCATTATTCCTGTGAAGCAGCAATAATGACTGCAAACATTTATGAAGTTACCTGGACGTTGCTTGAGCATTTGCTGACACAGAGCCAAGACATAGATGAAACCACAGAATTTTCTGGTATTACTGAGGCTGGAACCAGGCTCTTCAGTAAACGAGTATTCACTGTATCAGCTGGAAAACAAACAGTTTAAAAGAAGATGGTGCTAACGTAACAGGTTCCTTGATATGGTTTTACAGTTTAAGTCAAAATTCCCTCTACACCAGACTTCTCGGAACATCACTGCTTAAAGTAACAGAGCACAGGAGTCTAGTATGGGCTTATCTATACCACAAAAAAATTATCTTTCTAAAAATATTTCTTTCCAGTTTAAAATAAAAAGTGCAAGGTCCTCCACTTAGGCAAGGGCAGTCCTAGGTATCAATCCATGCTGGAGGGGTGATGAAATTGAGAGCAGCCCTACAGAAAAGGACTTGGGGGTGCTGGTAGATGAGAAGCTGGCCACGAGCCAGCGTGCACCAGCAGCCCAGAAGGGCAACTGCATCCTAGGCTGCATCAAAAGCAGCAGAGCCAGCAGATGAGGGGATTCTGCCACTGGGTTCTGTTCCGGCAAGACCTCACCTGGAGTACTGCATCCAGCTCATGGACCTGATGGAGCATGGCCAGAGGAGGGCCATGAAGATGATCAGGGAGCTGAAGCGCCTCTGCTACAAGGGCAGGCTGAGAGAGGTGGGGTTGTTTGGCCTGGAGAAGGCTCCAGGAAGACCTAATAGAAGCCTTCCAGTACCTGAAGGGGGCTACAAGGCTGATGAGGGACTGTGTGCAAAGGTCTGCAGTGATAGGATGTGGGAAAATTATTTGAAAGTAGAGAAGAGGTGATTTAGATTGGATGTTATGAACAAGTTCTGCATCATGAAGGTGGTGGAGCACTACAACACGTTACTCAGGGAGGTAGTTGAGGTCCCATCCCTGGAGCTATTCAGGCTTAGGCTCACCAAAGCTCTGAGCAGCCTGCTCTAGTGGAGGATGTCTCTGCGGACTGCAGGGTAGTTGGACTGGATGACCTTTGGAGGTCCCTTCCAACCCAAAGCATTCCATGATTCTATGACTCCAGAGTGGCAAGACAATCAAAAGTAACAAAAATCTCTTGTAATATTAAACAACCAAATTCCTTCAACCAAAGAGTACAGGACTGTCAGCCAAACACCAGCAGGTTACTGTTCTGGAGATCAGATAGCAATTCTAAATCAAGAACACTAAACTACTTGCATAGTGGGGGAGGAACTCTGTGTACTCCTTGTGGGTTGGAGGGTTAGACTGCATGGTCTTTGAGGTCTCTTCCAACCAGACATATTCTGTGATTTTGTGAAAGTTTAGTTTTGGTTTGTTTGGTTTTTTTTCCATTACTATCTCATTATTTAGCAGACTAAATGCATTTATACTTTCTATTCCCTAAGAAAGCAGCACAAGGGCTGCACTGGCTCTGCTGTACTGTTAGGATGTTGATTTTTTTTTAATGTTAGCAAGTTTCGCTAACACAACTATGTCAGTTTCTTCAACTGTTTTGATCTTGAGGAAAAGAAACCTACACAAACAGTTACAAGAGGAAGATAAAATTGTTGCTAAGGTCACATTTCAAGTGTTTTAGAGAACTGCAACAACAAAGAAAGGAAGTAAGCTTTTCAACAAATATATTTGTAACAAACCGTAATATTTTTTCTGGCTGTACCACTCCTCATAGCAAGAACTGAGGTTAATTTTAGGATGAAGTCAGAAATTACACTGAATTATGCCACAGAGATTAACTTTACCCTAAAGTACCCAACAAAGCAGTCAGTATAAACTCATTATCTCAAGCAGGTTTGATTAAAGGGGAAAGAGTCATTCACAGAAGACACAATAGCAGTGTGTAAATGTTTTACCAAGTTTGCCACTGAGTGCCACATTTAGCAATACATTAAATCCTTCAGGGGGTAACCCTCTTTGCAGAGCAATGGTTTCCACAGCAGCCAAGTGCTTCTGTAGAACAGTATTGTTTCTCAGTGAAACACGGTCTGGAACTAGGGAAAAAAAAGTACAATTAGAAATACAAGGATGAAACAACTTCTGAGCTGAAAATCAGCTCTTTTAAACTTCTCTGAACTGCCCCTATATATTCCTTTCTGTTGGTTCCTTTACAGAGTAACAGAAAGTGTGTGTGTGGGGGAATTAAGACATTAAGGGAATATTACAAATCTCAGGTATATTACAAATCTCAGGTATTAAAGAAAGAAAATAGCAGGTGGAATTAGATTTTTATTATTAAGATTTTACTTTTCTATCCCAGGCAGCTAACCTTAAAACTGCTTTTACCTTTCTCAAAGTAGCTCAAAGCTTGCTCGAGGGAGTCTTGTTCCCTGTCATTTTTTTGAACATCAGAAGACTGATGGTTCTGGACACTTTTTTCAGCATTAGTTGTTCCTCCTTTTCGCCATGCAGAGAGATCAGTTTGACTTTTACGCACTGCCAGAGACTGCTTTGGGGTCTTAGAATTCCGTCTTCGATACATCTTTTCTAACTCCCAGACGAGAGTGGAAAATGTTAGTTAATTGTCACAGGGGTTTCAATCCTTCATTATGAAGAGGCAAGAAAACAGAGCAACCACTGACAGATGAAGAACATCACAACTGGTACCTTGCAAGAAAAGAAAAATGTTTGTCAGGTGCATGAGCTCTACTTACAATCATAGAATTGTCAGGGCTGGAAGGGACCTCAAGGATCATCTAGCTCCAGCCTCCCTGCCATGGGCAGGGACATCTCAAATGTATTTTCATAACAAAGATTGTAGACAGACCCTGCATAACATCACAGAGTAACTTCAGAGAGAGCCACTTAGAACCACCTGCCCCTCCTGCCCAAGACCACTCAATATGCTCAGAAGGTGCACAGACAACGGTTTAACAAAACCTTCTTTCTTTCATTGTGACAAAAATATCACAAGTAAAAATGAACAAAAATGCCTTTAAATTCTGGTAAAAATGTATCTAGGATTTTGATCAAACAAAGAACACAGGCACAAATTAGCAAAAAACCTCCTTCTAAGTTTATTTTGTTCGTGGTCAGTTTCATTGCTTGTACTGTGTATGCCAATCTAAGCAAGCAATAAGCTATGATTTACTGCAAGGCAATGTGCAGACTTCACAGGATCATACAATGGTCTTGTTTGGAAGGGACC